>JAQFYM010004080.1:0-16572 GCA_034694785.1 Agrenia bidenticulata | reverse complement strand
CCGGGTACGAATTTACCATGGGTACGTATTTACCGGGTATGAATTTTCCGGGTATGTATTTTCCGGTACGAATTTACAGAGTCCCCAGTATGACCTAGTCTTAAATTTTTCGAGCAACGTGTTGATTACATTCGAAGTAGTCTGCAAAGAGGATTACGCAAAGTTCAAGATGCTTTATATGAGAAAGTTCAATCGTGAACACTACCTGTGCATACCTCAGTCTTGGAGATGGCATTAGGAGAGCACCTGCACGTGCAACTCTATGAAATTAATTGGATTAGCTATGTGCATAGGGAATTTATAATTCTAATTCAGGGAGACATGTGGTATGACGATAGGGTCTAAAAGTTACAAGAAAATAACCATGCCAGAAATACAAGAAGTAGATGATTTATTAATTAAGGAAGGCAAAGCTCCTTATATGCTTTAAAGGAAAGGCAGGAAAGCCTGGAAAGCATCGTCTTATATAATTTATCATTTAGCCAAGTCGTTCTTTAAGTTTGCATGAGGTTGGTAGCATATGGAAGGAATAAACTCAGTAAAGCTAAAGTTATATAAACCTTGTAAATTTACAGTGACGAGGGATCATTTGGCCTACCGATATGAGATACTTGAAGTTATTGGGAAGGGCTCCTTTGGCCAAGTTATAAGAGCGACTGACCACAAGACCCAGAGTCAAGTTGCAATTAAGATAATCAGAAACAAGAAGCGGTTTCACGCTCAAGCCCTTGTGGAGGTGAAGATTTTGGAACACTTGAGAAAAAGGGACCATGATAATGCAGTGATTCGGATGTACTCATCGTTTTATTTCCGGAACCATCTCTGCATCGTCTTTGAACTGATGTCACTTAACCTCTATGAGCTCATTCGACGGAATCACTACCAAGGGTTTAGCACAGGGCTCATTAGAAAGTTTGCTGTCTCACTCCTCAAATGTCTTGCCCTTCTCAAGAAGGAAAATATCATTCACTGCGATCTTAAACCGGTAAGTTGCCATTGCTATATTTTTTTTCATTAAAAAAAACTCCGACACAACGATTGTCAGTCACAATCATACAAAGCTACGTACGGTATCCCAATGCTCGAACATTCGACCCAGCATCAAAACATGACATTCCATGAGTTTGTACAATTACTCAGAGCATTAAATAATCGTATATCGTGCTGAATGTAATAACCGAAATATTTCCAAGTGACCTTTTCCCACAAGTTTTTTTAATAGTTCATCCAATGACATTGTCCCAGTTTGGTAGAAAATGTTCTTTATTAAATTCCCACCCACACACAGCCTATTTTTTTCAATCCCTCGCCTTCATACGCATTCAGCTCCAAATAACAATCGCCGACTCTTAGTACTGTTAATCTGTTCATAATGTGTGTGGGAAAGGCTTCCTGTTTTCTTGAGAATCAAAGGCGCTATGTCAGTCAAGAGGATAATGACATGATGTATTTTTTTTTAAAGCCAACCTGCTCTCGGGAAAAAAACTACCTTCAGTACTTTAAACCTTAGCACTGTGTTTAACAATTGATGGAGACGATTCCTGAGTTTGAGAATTTAAGTTTGTCTAAATCCAGTTAGACACGATAAATAAGTTTGTTGGTGACATGAGCGTCATAATATAATCCAGTTAGCAATTAGGGATGAAGATGAAATGAAGTTACAAGACTTTCCTTTACGATGATGAAATTCCACCTCAACTTTAGGCGCAATTCCTGATTTATACGAAGGACAGGTTAATACAATTACATTTCCCACCGCATCACTTCCTCATCAACGCTAGGGTTTGGCATTCATTCAATGCTAATACAATTTATTATTCAGGCAGGACGAAAGGATAAAATAAATATACACAGACAGGCTTTTGCGAATACTGAGAATTTTGTGACAAAATTGAGAATGGACAGCTTCCCACGGCTTTCCATAAGCCACATTTGAAAGGAAATTAAATCAAATGACTAAACAAAGCTGTTTTATTACTTGCACAAATTTCAGGAGAATATACTTTTGAGACGAAGGGGTTCGAGTGCGATTAAAGTTATTGATTTCGGCTCATCTTGTTTTGGCCATGAGCGAGTGTTCTCCTACATCCAGAGCAGATTCTATCGGGCTCCAGAAATCATACTTGGAATACCCTACTCCACAGCAATTGATGTTTGGAGCCTTGGCTGTGTTCTGGCCGAATTGTCTACCGGCTACCCACTCTTTCCCGGAGAAAATGAGGTAAAGCCCTTGTGGCTATTTTATTTCTATATCCTTAAAAAAAACTTTTTTTCAATCTTCGACAACTCAAAGTCCTAAACCTTGTTATCCTTCACTTGATTGGTTATGCAAATTCCGAAACGATTCACCTTGGGACAAAAACACAGCCTTTTATATACACAGCCTCTGGTCCGAGCAGTATTCAAATTGCTCGTACGAGAACTGTATCTGTAATGTAATTGTTTTTGTCATTAGATTTTTATGCATAGAATAAAAATATCAAAGAGGATATCATTACAGCTCGGTGGTCTTTAAAGCATATGGGGAATGCAATAGCATTGGCAGCTTTACCTTTAATAAAATGGGTTAATAATTTATTAAACAATGTTGTTTGAATGAAAGGTGGAGCAACTGTCTTGCATCATGGAAACGCTTGGATTGCCGCCGGACGGCTTAATTACAGTGGCCACTCGCCGAAGGCTCTTTTTTGACTCGAGGAATCAACCTAGATGTATTCGAAATAGTAAAGGTCGCACCAGGAGACCTGGGACCCGTGACCTCTCCGCTGCAATAAAGTCTGCAGATCTAGATTTCATTTCCTTTCTACGGAAGTGTTTAACGTAAGTGGGAGATGAAAAAATATTGGATTTAGAAACCTCAGGTGGGAATGCTCTGGTACAAATCTCAGTGTTTTATAAATTACAGATGGGATCCACAAGAACGCTTGACACCAAGCGAACTACTTTCAGAACCATGGATAACCTCGGCCAATAATGGTGTCGTTACTGTTACTAATCAAGTTGTCCGGAAGAACTATGTGTAGCGGGACGTCACTAGATACATTTAATTTGTAGGTTAGCCACGAGTGCAAACTTTTTTTGTGTAGTTTTAAATATAAATATATTATACTATATTATACCTTATAATGATTAAGGCTATTGATCTCATGGATCTCAACGTGCAAAAAAGTCTATACACACGGTATTTCGAAAGCTATCAGAAAATCATAGAATTCTCACGCCCCTCAAAACACGGTATTCTTTTATCTCTTGATATTTCATCACTTCAACGGTCATGGAACAATCAAAAGAGGACTGCCATTGTTATATGTACTTCTATGTACACTCTAGCCTTTAGTCTCCAGACTCTGATTGATTTATTAGTGTGATTAGATCGAAAATATAGAGAAAACACCTCTAGAGGTTTTCAAAGGTTTTGAATTTCAATGTTCTGTCTTTATGTTAGACAATTCTCGTTGCCGAAAGGTTGACAGGGAGTAATAAGGAATGCGCATCAAACAAAAATGCAAAAGAGCCAAGGGGACTTATTTGATTGCTATACAGATTATTGTAATGTTAGGAACTATTCCGTAATTTTCTCCATCGTTTTTTACAATAAAGTTTTAACCCTGATTTGTTTTAATATTAATGTATTTATATTCCCAACATACTTGAGAATTCCACGCAGAGAAAATATCAACAATGTACTGGATTTGGAATACAAAAACATGTACTGGATATTATAGATTATTATATCGTACAGAGACTTTGGATCGACTATTGCCTAATATCTTTGTAGGTGATCTTAGTTCTTAAAATATCATGCAAACTCTTACCATGTCATCTCGGAAGTCGGAATATTGTTGTTCCTTTTAAACATAATTATACTTTATTTTAATTATCACCATACCATGGGCGATGATTAAATGAATTTCAGCGCTTATATATTATTACAATTTATGAATGAAATTTCCGAGCAAGTATAGCTTATCTGTGTATTGTGTTACCTTAACTCAGACGAAGGAACGAGTTGTCAGTTTTAGTGAATAGTTTTATATAATCAATTATTGTATGCAATGTTCACCCAACCAATAAAATGTGATAAGACTTGCAGAAAATATGTGGGTTTTTTTTCCATGAGATATGCTTTTATTTTTAGGAACAAGATTCTTTAATTTTGGTGATAAACATGCAGGACGAAAAAATTAAAAACCATTATGATTCAAATATTTATCTAGATCTACATCCTACAGATATATGCGTAATAGCCTCGATGTTAATTTCAATTCCACATAATGTGAATGTCCATGTCAGTAGGTTGAATCAAAATATTTGGTTCTCGGTTTGATTTTTTTTAAATGTACTGCTCACATCCCAACTACTTATAATGCAGAATTTAAACCGAAATATATTTGAAACTTTTCTTTTCGATTCTTTAATTCGAGTATGATACCTTTTATCTTGAATACAATATTTTAAAACACTGGAGATTCTGGAATTAAAAATCATTTCATCATACATCCGTGTATGCATAGTCTCTGAGTCTCAGTAGGATAATTAAATAGTACTTTTGTACATATTGACCTAAATAATTAAATTATGCTTGATACATTTAAAATTTATCTCTTAAAGACAACAGATTACATTACAAGATCCCCAATATAACCTTAAAACATGAAACTGACCATGATAAATTAGTCAAATTCTTAGTCCTCATGAGTAGTCATGAGTCATCATTCTCTTAAAACCCATAGCCATCTACAGTGGAGATGGATCACAATTTTGAAATTGAAAAAGGTTCTTGATATTTGGAATTAGTGTAAGCCATTTAAAGGTAATATAAACATGCCCTCTGACTCAACCTCATGCGTCATAACTCATGACATATATCAAATATAAATATCAATCACGTACTGCATCGCGGCCACACTAACTCATGAGGTTAAGTTATAATCTAGGGACAGAACGTTGGAATGATCTATACTGGCACTAGAAATGCATGTGACACCATGAAACTTTCTGTTATCTTGCTAATCTATTTGTGATTTCAAACAAACTCCTAAACAGCTATTCCCATATAGATACGATAATTAATCCCCTCTGTATATCCCCCGAACCTAAAATTCTTCATAAAAACTCAAGTCAGCCAAAAAATTATGAGCTGTCAATGAGAATTAAAGACATTATACTCCAGAGGTGATTTATTTTGTTGGGAATGAAGAAGGCATCAACGAACTAGTCCTTTAAAATTTAAAACTATGACGCTAATAAGCATTGTTCTACAAACGTCATGATTAGGGTATTTCAGCATCTGTTTTTATGCAAATGTAAGTAGATCTAATTACATTTGTCTCTTCTCCCATTCTCTAAAGATAAGAAATTAAAACTGCATGTAAGGAAGTTTCAGTTTTTAGTACCGAGTTAAAGCTCCAGTCAAGTAATAGCCTTACTAACCTAGCTGAACCCGAAATCTCCCCATCGAGATAACATCGATAGGGATACTCTCTGGTTGCTATACGCTGTACATTACATTCTGAAATGAATTATAATATGTACATGACATGTTTATTTCTAACAACAGATTATAACTCATAAGTAAACAAACAGGCAGATCTGGATGTGGATGTACTCGTTCTAAAATGGAAACATCGGATTTTTATAGCCTTGATACATTTCCAGTCAAACGTTACTTAGTTACACATACACTTCATTCTATAATTATTTTATTCTAACTATATTTTAATATGTAAATCCTGCTCATGCTTTGCATACATACACATGAACTCACATATCCGATCGAATGCACCTAAAAAGTATTGGTGAAACTAGGACTTATGAATCCCAACTTATCTCTATGGAATAAACGTTGACTTATGTAGAGTTGGTAAGTTAAGGTCCAACCCATTCCCTCCTAAAAGTATTATTATGAATGATCCAGATTGTTCCACTCCTCCGAAAATGTACTTGCGTCTCGAACACCCAAAATAAAGGATTCAGTCTTCGAATGCTTGTCAAGGTGGTTACTTGTTCACAATTTAACACTCTCTCAACAATAACACATAACCGATTCAATCAATACACCATGGAGTACACACAACTCTCAATCCCTGCAATTCTAGAAGACTATGATTTTTGCCTCCTTTGGGCCATGGAAGTGAATTTGACACAGAGCAAGGCAGAGACGATTATAAAATCCTTCAATTTAGTTAAATCGACCAAAGATAAGATCAGCAACATTTCTCAGCACATAATCAAAAGCTTCTTCCTCTGGTTTGCGTACAGAGACATTCCAAAGTACGTCCAATCGGCTAAGAAGGAGCTCATCTTTGCCACTAAGATTGTGAAGGAGTGGGAAATTGCACTGAAGGTGATTGATTACTCGGGATACTCTGAGGACTACATTGATGGAGTTACATATGTAATTGATGGAATGAGAATTCTCCTGGACCCTATGGGGACGGAGATGTCTTTCGGGGTTGTTGCCCAGCCACCATCTGGGAAAGCCAGGGCTGGGGTCCTGCATATTAAACAGGAGTTTTTTCGACCCTTTATCGATGAATTTGATCGGAGGATTGGAATTTTGCAAGAAGTAAGAACTTTTCAGATAAATATTTCAATAGTAAATGTAGAACACAGGGAGTTCAGGTGTAAAAACATATTCTTTAATGATCATGTCACATGTGGATTTGGTTTGACAGATTCGGAGCCTGAATGAAAAGGACAGTAGAGCTTGCTTATATTTGGCAAAATCTTTGGGTCAGAAGAGAAAAATGGAAAACTTTCTTTCAACCCCTGGGATTCGTGAAATGGATCTTTTGGTCGAAGGGCACAAGAAGGAAGATGTAGGACTTAGTATTGTAATAGAATTGTGCTACTGCTTAGCTCAGCTATTGCGTAACGGCAAGGCCCAACGGTACCCTTTATCTTTTTATAATGGCGTTATGGTTTTCAAGAATGAAAAAGCTATTGCAGACTTTATCAACAATGAAACAACGTAAAGAAATATTTAAAGAGATTTAACTATCTTTAGTTTGAATTAACGTCTCCATTAAACAAATGACCAATATTATTAATTATTTTACTAATTTTTATGGACAGAAAAATGTGGACAGATGCACCCGATGCTGCACCTCTTTACGTTAAACTTGCAGAAATTCAATCATCCCTTCTCCCACCAAAGTATCAACATCCAACTATTTCAGCTCTGGTTTTGGTGGATCGGGCACTTGGTAAATATAAACAATACAGCAAGGCTTTGCACAGGAAAGCGAAAATATTATTTAATGTAAGTCCGCCGGAGTATTAAAAAATCTACATCTCTTCACTCCTAGTGTAAAAATCAAATGATATTCAATCACTTGTATACAGCTCAGGAAATACGAGGAGGGATTGAAATGTCTTGAAGCAGCTTTTGAATACGGAGAGACGAATTGTGATGCCCTTTGCGATTTGGTCTTTCGCTTGCTCCGACTTCCAAATAACGAAAAACTTGTGGCAATATTCAACAAGTATTGCAATACTCATGGAGAAAACCTGTGGGGAAAGCGAAAAGTTGGAACCTTGTATTATCTGTCTGGATGTTACTGCTGGATGATGAAAGATAAACTCACAGCCGCACGCTACTGGCTGGAAGCTGAAAAACGGAATCCCAATCCAAGTTTCTACTTCCAGGTTAGTAACATTTATAATTTAAAAAAAATTAAATCGAGAAATGTGTAAAGCCCAATCCAATTAACAATCTGCCATTTTTCTCAAATTTCTCTAGAATCTGTACACGCAAAAGAAGATATACAAGTGGCACAGTGGAAATCTTTTAGTATTTCAGGATATCATCAAGTATTTACTAACCCTGGGAGTTCCAGGTGAAGATAATCGACTTGCTATGGACTGCTTGGTTAGCAAGCTTATGAGTTTAATCGACTAGTGATTACTAGGGAAAGTATTTTACTGGTCAAATTGTGTTTTAAGATATTATTATTATTATGCGCATTTTTATTTACTACGTTCGCTGTACTTTTTCGTTGTAACTGTTGGTGTCACTTGAAACTATTTATTTCAATTTAAATAAATTATTTTGACTATGCAAATTGTCTTATGTCTAGCTTCCTTAGGCAGTTAGGCTATTTTTCTGACTTTCACTTAAAAAACAAGGAAATTAATTAAGCCATAATATTTCATCTACACACAGACGATTCATTGAAAAATATGAGACTCCAAGAAATTCTGCTTTGCTAAATTTTCTGACATATACATACTATTCCAATGGTGTGAGTCTATTTTAACAACTTGATATCCTAAAATTTCTAAATGCCGCTGTTTCAATTTGTAGCTACCCTTGAGACTTCGAATATTTTTTGTAAAGGCTGCTGGTGGAAGCACAAGTATAGCAACTTTTCGGCTGACCTTATACGAAGGATCTGAACGACTTCTAAAGAAGAATTGTTTCTGTTTCCTTCGAATTGGTCTGTTGACCTCATCGAATTCTAGGACAAAATCTATTGAACAGAAATTAATCACATTTATATCATAACTCAACTTAAATATCTTACATTCCAATGATTTATATTACCTATGGAATAATAGTAATCTTTTGGAGAGCAGACATAGGAAATCACGGCATTTTCGCCTAATATATCATTCAATACGTTGAACACTTCTGCTTGCAGATAGTTTTCTTTCGTTTTCCCTGTAAGCATATACATAATGTTAATTAGGTACGACAACTAAAGTTTCCGATTACTCCTACAATTTTCATGTTTAAATTCTACTTTCGAACTTTAATGACCGAAGAAGTTCTAACGAACGGGATTAAAAGCAGGTTGCATACCTTGCGAAGCTATATTCTCGCAAAATTTATCATGAAACCAAGGTAAGTTGGAATCGGGTATGTCCAGGCAGATTGTCCTGTTCAGTTCCATTAAAGCCAATCGTAGCTTCATAGGGTAGTACGAATTCTAAAATATTATACACACGTCATCCAAATTATGTTTTGCGCCTTTTATTTCTACAGCTAAAAAAGATAATTACTAAAGATGTTACAGAGATAAACTATGCTGATAAATCTCTTTGGGAAGGGATAATAAGTAATAGTTCTTACGTTTCCAAACGATGAAGATAGCTCTTCATCAATCTGATCCAAAAAGTCGACTGTAAAGATATTCCGGACTAATGTTGGTGTCAAATTATTATGATAAGCCAATGCAATCGCAGAATGAATCACTCCAACGCCAAGTTTATCCCAGTGTCTAAAAAAAATCACAGTAACTGTTAGTAATATTTGGTATGACTCACTAACAACTTACAATTAGTACAACTTGCAATTAATTACCTTTCAAGAATCGCTGCTAATTTTTCAAATGGTAGGTCATGCTGCTCCCAGCCCAAAATATAAGAGAGAAGTAAAAATCGCTCGGCAGTTTCCGGGCTGATGTAGTCCAAATTTTTAAATATAAATTCTGATATTTGTTCCATAGCCTCTGGGTAGTAATAATTACCAGTACTTAATACATGGCAAAGTTCTCTAACTTCTCGCGAGTCATTGACACCACTCTCAATAACTCTTCTCATGGACATGTCGAAAAGAGGCGAGTCTCCTTTAACTTTAGTACAGACGGTGGATAGCCTCGAAATCGTTAAAAGTTCTATGTTACTGAAGATTTTAGACTCTTTCATTAGTCGAAGCGCACTTTCTTCTTCAAGAATGGAGCAAATCTGAATCATAGTTTCGTAATTCTTTGAAGGAACGCGTCGCTTTTGAAACACATTGATCATAGCTAAATCTACTGCTTTACCGATAAAATATAGATCTACTGCCTTTAACTGAGGAGCAAAATCACTAAGCTTTGATAAGTATTGCAACTCAACAAAAAAAGGGTCGAAAGCAATTAGAAAAGCTATTGCTGCGCCAAAATCAGAAGGACTCAAGAATTCGGGTTGGCCTTGGATGTAATCGTTTAAATAAGAATACATGAATTTTTTCATCACACTTTCAAACCACAAGTTTCTGTATGAACATATGAGACTGTGAGTAAAATTAAGATAATTCTTTGCAAATATTAAAACTCTTTTCGAGTCTGGTGACTTTTCAAGAGATGATAGAACATTATTCCAGTACTGATTGTAAATTAATTTGTCATTCGTTCTAATACTTTTAAGAATGGTAAACAAGATGTGGATTGCTGAATCAAAGTCACTGTTGTCCATGTAAACTTTCATAGAAGTCGCCAACTTTTTCCGATGCTGAATGTTTTTAAGGAAAGGTGCTACAGATGCTAGTGAATCCAATCGAGGAATTAGATCCTCTTCTTCAATAAGTCGCAAATTTCTATCTAGTAACGCTTCAATCAGTACATAGGGTTCTTGAAGAGGCCCTAACAAGAATTTTTGCAGCGATAGCACTTCCATTAGTTCCATATCCGGAACTTTCGAGGCCAGTGCAACCCCAACCTTTTTAACCAAGGGATGAGCTTTTTTACCCAATTCCATCAAAACTAGAAACATTTTACACCATGTTACAGTGAGAAAATTACTGCCATTGTGAACTAAACTATTTATCCGTGACAAATATTTCTTAATAATTATCGCGCTCAAAAGCTTAGGGACGCTTTTGAGCGTAATTGAGACCAATCTCACATCTAAATCTGAATTCATGCCATCAATATATTTTTCTAGGGAGGGCATGAAGTTAGCCATAATCATATTGCCATACAGATTCTCCGTTCGTAGGGTAACACTCAATCTACTTAATCCTGAAATTTTGAGAGTATCTTTGCGACGGATACATTCTTCAATTAAAGGCTCGAACTCCAGTATTGAATAGTTCAATTTCTTGAGACACTATAAACATTATAGAGGTAATTGATTAAAATGTATCAAAAAAATTGAATTTAGGACATTGGGATCACAATGAAAACTTTTACCATTAGTGATGCACACAAAGGTTCGTCGTCTAGTTTTTTATGATTTTCAAGAACGGGCCGAAGAATCTTTTCAGTAAATGTAGGGTGCTCCTTTAGACTTTTGATGAACTTAGATTTATTTGTAAAATCTTTTTCCGGTTCAAACAAATGCCCCAACTTAAACATCAGCTTTTGCATATCCCATATTGTAACTAAGGCTTGACTAGAAAATTTGAGATTGACTTCCGGAATTGCTTCAATAATGTCAAACACCTCTTGGACACTAGCAGATTCAGATAACTTCAATAAAGTTCCATAAGGATCATCTTCCAAAGAGTACAGTCTTACTCTAAGATGGTCATCAGTCTCGAGATCATTCTCTTGGTGGATTGCTCCAGCAGGAGAATTATTTTCATGGACAATGGTTGAATGTGATAGATTACCGTCATCAATAGAAGGAGGATAGGAACTTTTGGAACTACGGAAAAACCATCCTAGGAAGCTTGCCTGGTAACTAGATTGGCTGAGAAAGACAGACCCATTCGCTGGCCCACACCTTGGAGATCGTATGCTTGGAGCTAATAATTCTTGATAACCCGAGCGTATCATCCTCAACGAGCTTATCATGCGTATCTTTAAGCTCTCGCATGTTTTTCTTCCTATGTGGGCAGGGGCTGGGGCAACCCACATGCATCTTCTCAACACGACCATTACGCATTAGTGTTCACCTCCAGTGACAGTTGATTATTTGATATCAATTATGAGGAATTTAGAACTCTGATTCCTCAGTATTTTAGAAACTTTTCGCTCACATGATTAAGTTTTCATTTCATCTAGGGCAGTTACATTCCGATTCCATATCAACTGCAAACTGAGGTTTTCTAGAAGGAGATCAAATTATTATTATTATCATCAACGCAATTCTCCATACAAAGTCAGGAATTTTATCAACATGGCTTTATACACTAGACAATAGACTACGAAGTTACTATTTCGTGTTATGTAATTATAGTCACATGTCACATGTAGAATCAAATCAACTTAAGAATACAGCACGCACAGGGTTGAATGTCCAACCACGGAAGATTCATACTTACATATTTATCTACACTATTGCCTATTCATGCAGCGCGTTTAATTACATTAACATACTTATTTAGAAACAGTTTGAAACAGATTTTTATAAAAATGAAAGCCCTTTTATAAGTCATGCAAATTACAAACTTTGAATTCTTCTTCACCGACTTCGCTCCCATAGATTTCGCTTTACAGTTTACGAGCCCATGTTACTGATCCGGTTGCAAATCCCTTTCTCAATCAATCTTCCCAACCCCTACCTAAACTTTTAACTTTAACTTTTAAGACTTATCTTTTTAATTGACCTCGGTTAATTACTCACATTAATGGAAGTAAACAAACGATACACAACGTGCCCCCTCCGGTTAAATTCAAATTCTTCCCTTTTCGCTCTCTTCTATTTCGTCAGTCAAAGCCGGGAAACCTGAACACATGCTTCTAAACTACACTAGCCACATATAAAAATAAATCTCTGTGCTTTGTTGTTAAATTAAAAACTTCATCTAAATTCTTGAACTCTGGTCAATTTAAATTAGTTTTTAGCTTTCCTTAACTGAACATCTTTGAGTTATCTATTCGTAACAAATGCCGACTATTTCACAGATCTCAATTCTCAAATTGTTAGTCAGTAGTCTGTAGTAGTTGAAAGATAGTAAAAAGTAGCCTTTAAAGTAGGAGTAACTTAAAATGGCTAGTTTATTAAGCCGGCAGATTATCTCTAGTGAACTCCATGTCAGCTTTTTCATCGCCTTGAGGAATAACATTCGACGAAAGTATTGTACTAATGGGAGCTTGCCGAATCCAAGTAAGTCCGGAGGGCCACCAAGACCGTCAGGGCCATCTTTGTCATCACCAGCGCCTTCTAATTCAAACTCAGGACAGCAGCAGAGTTTGGAAGTTGCACAGAAATTGACTCTGTTCCAAAGATTTAAGGCCATGTACAAGGACTATTATTATGTCTTGATTCCGGTTCATTGTGTCACTTCGATTGGCTGGTTTGGTGGTTTTTACCAAACTTCGAAAAGGTAATGTGTAATGTGTGCAATGGTAAATCACATAGCCTATTCACTATTTACTATTACTAAGCTATTAAGAATCGAGAACGAGTTACATATTATTGGCTAATTAATGACTAGATGATGAATGTCATGAATTAGAATTAAGACAATAACCTTTCCATACTTTGCCACTCAACATTTTCTTAGGGGTCAAATAAAAATGACCCCGACCCTGTGGTGAGGAATGGAAGGGTCGTAGATACATCAATATTATTTTAAAAGCTCCTCCTGTTCACTATTCCTATTGCTATGATGTAAATTGTAATTTTGATTTTGAATTGACCCCAGTCCAGTGCAGCGTCGGTAGTGCCAGTGGTAAATTTTTTTCGACATTGCTAATATGGTCTCAAGTACATAGCAGTATGGAATATGAATTGATGTTGATTGGTTTATTGACAAAATAAGTTACCTAAATTGCTAGGTTATTTATTACACTTGATCATAGATATTGCACTTTAGACTTTGGTGTTAAGTTATCGCTCATCAAAAATTCATCGTTGTTGGAGACAGAGTAGTTAAAGATTGATGATTGATGTGTTGCAAATTATGTTGTAGTCGATCTTGCCATGTATCATGCATCCTTGTCCCTGACCGACTCGAACCAAATACAATTTAAAAGCAGATTTTGATTTATGTTACTGTTTATGAATTGATATCGATTATAATTTTCTATTTTTTCTGTAACTAGTGGCGTGGATATCGGCAAATACCTCAAGAAACTAGGATTCTCTGAAGGAATCGTCTCAAAGGTTACGGAGTCAAGTATGGGTCATTTGGCAGTGGCTTATGCCTTGTATAAAATTGCCACTCCTGCTAGATACTTCGTTACGTTAGGTGAGTGATTTTACAGAGGTTCTGTTGTAGAGATTTTTGTATTTATTTACTTCATTTAGTATTTTGGAATAGATGGTAGTTGGATAATATTAATATTAAAGTTATACCAATTTTAATAGCTAGTTTAGAGTTAGTTTTAAAACAAGAAGATTCATACACTTTCAACTATGTCTTAGAATTTTGGAAAATGGTCTTTCGTTGGTTTTTAAATTGTAGTGTATATGTGATAGGCATAGGGAAAATTTGCTTGAAAAAGACTTTTAAATCATTTTCAGAATTTCTGGCATGCCATCTTAATCCAGCAAATCCTACTTAAATGTTTATCTGTAACATTCTCTGTGAGTGTGATCCATCATAGTATCATATCTCACGTTTCACTGTATTTCGAGCAAAATATATTCATATTCTATTCTAGCTTATCTTTCTTATCCAAGTCTAACATGGATGATATGTCCATCTAACCCAAACCTAAAACTTCCTATCTGTCAGTATCTGCCTCCATCGTATCTCGGAATTAGCAAGAATATATTAGTTTTTTTTCAAGCATTCATTAGTTTGTGAAGTCATTTCAAATAAGAAAATTTTAGAAAAGAGTTAAAAGTTGTTCTGTAATGTCTAATGGTTGCAATTAAAAAAAATTCCCTCTGAGTGAAATTACTGATCGAAATAGACATTAATCTTGTTACGAAAGAATCACAAATCAGTAGTCAGCCAGCAGTCAGTATTACTATACTTGCTTAATGATGGAGGTTTTATGGCTTCCTCTTGCACAAAAGAATTAGTAAAGCCTCGTGCAAACTATTTGGGGTGTTATTATACGTGGTACGACTAAGCTTCGCAATATATCTGTCCCTTTTCTCGGCATAAGCGATGTTTGTTAAGAGAATTTTACGATTTTTTGAACAGGTGGTACAACCTGGTCCATCAATAGACTTATGGGACTGGGACTCATCAAGCCAGCTAAGGAAATATTATCAAAGGGTAAAGAAAGGTTCCAACGGAATAAAGGAAAGTTCGGAAAGGACTAATCTGTTTTAGAACTCGACGAGATATTTATGAAGATTGTTAAGTTTGATTAATGATGCATTGTTAATTAAGTTTATAATGTGACGCTGATGAAAGCTTCTCATAGACTGGAACGCTTAAAATAATACAGCCATTCTTGTACCAAACCAAATCTAGACTATACAGATATAACCCCAATCCGTTAGAGAAGTATTGTTGTTTGTTGTGCGAGTCGCTGTGTAGAATCTAGTGGTGATTAATATTTGAATGATGATATTGATTATGATGATCATGATGATGGTCCTCCTGATTGAAGAGGGAGATCAATTATCCGGAATAAATAGATGAGCCGTGATATGAGTATGTAGCGCGTGTACGTGATTGAACATCATTCATGGATGAAAACAAAGTGGGTCGCGTGCGTGCCTTCTAGAATTTATGATGGCTCATGTTTAGAATCCTATTAAGGATGATCAGGAAGAGGAATTTCTTCGGGTGGAGAAACCGAACTTGATTTTAAGCTTAGGTCTAGTAGTAAAACATGTATCTGTAAGAGGAATAGCATGCGTAGAAACAACGCCCATTTTTGGTAAAAATAATTTCATGAAGAAGGTTTAGAAAACCAGGTTCGTCTAATAAGGTCTAACATGTTTCGTGTTTCAACCATCCAGCTGAGAACAAGGGTTGATCTGTAGAAGGGGTCCCTGCAAAGCATTCCTATGTTGTTGGGTGAACAAAAAATTTAGGTATAGGAAGAATCGACGAGAAAGAAGCTGAATAAGCTGCTGCTTTCCAACCCGATGAGATCAACGAGGCTAGAAACTACACGGATGTAGCCATATCCAGGCATCCACTTAAAACCACTTTAGGACGATTCAGTGTCTTGGCTATTCAGATAGGAAGGAAGATGGATCATGAAGGAAAAGAATCTCAGTTTCTTCCTTCTTGAGTATAATCTCGAGTCTCAAGTCTGAACTCTCGACACTATGCTGCTTCAAGACGTAAGGAAATTCTTTGTTGTAATCCTTGATGAGTAATAGTTGAATGTCAACCTCTGCTGACTAAGTCAGAGACTTTGACTTTTGTCTTTGTTATTGTATTTTACGTGTTTTGTTTACTTCTCAATAATGTAAAAAGGATTGGAAAAAAACTGAAAGGAATGTCCCGGGTATCACCCGTTGATTCGACCAACTCTGCTGGAAATGCAGATGGGAAACAAACCGTAAATTACAACACATCTGAAGTAATCCGTCGAGTTTTTGTAAGTGATAGTGAACGGAAGACGAGATGAAAGAGCGGTTTTGCTGTGGCCAACCTATCAAGTCTAATAAGAGAGTTGCTCCCTCCGTCTCTGCTCCTTTGCATCTTATTCTTCGGGTAAGTAACCTGACTCATTAATCATTCTCTTAGTCATTTGGTTTTGGTATTTGATGAAGGAGGAATATTAATCTACAGAGTTAGTGTCTTTTATCATGTTACAGTGTAACAAATTCTTCTCTGGGTAGCTCTAAGAGGTTTAAGCTCTTTGACAAGGAAAATAATATATTATCATTTGTTACAGTAGTAAATTCGGGTGAGGGACTTATTCTTTAAAGGTTATAGAAGAAGTGTGCAATTTATAGCATACGACCACAATGGAAGACCAATCATATTAATGTTATGCAGTTTTTGGCGTTTGTACAGCATCTCCTCCTAAACCCCGCAACCGATTTTATCGACTA
>JAQFYM010004079.1:0-16577 GCA_034694785.1 Agrenia bidenticulata | reverse complement strand
TATTTTTTTTTGTCGTTCTAGCTCATTTATTTTTTTGTGCCCCCTCCTAAAAAAAATCCTGGCTACGCCACTGAATGGGATGTCTACAGGGATTTACCTGTCCCCTCCTCAGAACATTTACCACGCCTAACTTCAAAGGGGGTGTCACGTCAATAGAGTCCCCCATTAAATAGCGTCCGGCCGGTCACTTTTTGACGTAAAAAAGTGTCCGGCCGGACGAGTCTGACATCAAAAAGTGTCCGGCGGACACTTTTGAGTCAAATATTGTTCCTTTTGTCGAATAGTGTCCCCTATATAAATATGGGTGTTCAAAACTTTTTAAATTTTGATTGTTTTACAGTAGGCAGATAAAAATCAATTTGATCATTTAGAAATAAATAGAAATCATGTTTCTTTAAATCTAAAATCTAAGACGAAACAATTAAATTTGCTTATGATAAAATATATATTTTCTAAGGAAAATTAAAAAAAGTGGAAACACAAAATAAATAAAAGAAAACGAGTATGTTCGATACAATCGGATATTTTGCATCTTTTTTAATGTAATTGCATAGATTTTCAATATGCAAGAATTTTTTTGGGAAATTTTACAAATCAACGGAAAGGTAAATTAATCCAAAAATGCTTTCAATAAAATTAAAATTTAAAAAGAAAGTTTAAACTTAATAATTTTTAAACAAAATTTTAGGGGCTGCAAAAAAATAAATTTCCCGGCTATATATGGCCATGCAATATATAGCCCACATGTAAAAGAAGGGAAATACACATATTTCACCATATTCTTATGCTTCAAAGTAGAGGTCTACATCAGACCGGACCGTAAAATTCGTAAAAAATAAAAAAAACGGACCGGACCGGAAACAAGGATCGGACCGAAAGACCGGTTCGTTTCAAGATGCGAAAAAGAAAGACCAAAGTCAAAAGCTTTTACAAGACTAGAAAATCCGTGTCGAACCGGACTGCGGTCCGGTTTTTTTCCGGTCCATTGCAGATCTCTACTTCAAAGTACTATGTAAAATAAAAATATGACAAAAAGAACGTTTTAGTTTTGTTAATTTCTGAATGTTTGCAAGACATCCAAAGTAATTATATAAAATTAATACATTATTTATCAACTTAAAAATATAGATTATTGAGAATAAAGTATCATTACAAAAAGAAATTATAACAAAATGACTACGAACTGTCTGGTTTTTTAGGGAATTATTTTTTGCATATACTATTTATACACAAAAATCAAAAAGAAATAAATATCATAATTTCAATGAATTCCTAGGCAAGGAACTAAATAAATTATATTATATTGAGGCTAACAAAAATTATCGGCTTTATCGTATAAAAATTTAAAGTTAACTTGGCTAAAAATATCTCATTTGGATTTATCGTAATGCTGTCACGCAAAGAGTGTCTAAAACCAGTGGTTTAAAAAAAATCACAATTATTAATGCTGTGATATTATATATTTATCAAAAGCTCACAAAGTCATAAATTACATTTTTATCTATAGTAATTTTTCTGTTGTTGTTTAAAAATATCTAAATTTGACCGATAAACATATGGCTAACGTATATGGCCATAATGGCCAATAAAAGGAGACAGTACACACGCTTCTCCAAAAAAGGCCATAAAGTATTCGGAACATTTGCCAAATACAAATGCTAAAGCTCAAAAAGTACAGAGTAACACAAAAAAAGGTCTTTTTACTTACTTTTTTATTAGATTTATCTAGTTTATACCGTTTATACCGTTTTTTCTATATTTAACTACATAATTACTTTTATATAATGATTTAGTCCTAAATTAGACTTAATAAAGTATTTACTTGATTATTGATATAAATAATATAGATTTTATTTAATCTAGACAAGTTTTTTTGCACTTACTATAAAATGGGTCTTATAAAAAGGATAAAATTGCAAAAACACTATTGTATAATGCATAGGAAACTTTCTAAATAGTGCAAAAAAACTTAACAAATAAAAAAATGTGTACTGATTATATATAATGCCATTTTATTATCGTCTACGGCAGAGGTCTCCAAATTGATCGCTAGCGATTACTTTATATATTGTGTTGCCTTTCAAATCGCACAAATGCAAATGGAAAGAATACTGAAAATAAATAGTACATGTTTAAATTACAGTAAAAAATGTGTAAAAAATTATCATCCAGAGACTTGCTGGTTATAATTGGTGCAACTATCCATATATATATTATAGCTGGGTTCATTTTGTAAACCAGTTACTTACTTAAATGAGGCAATAACGCCCATAAAACAAAATCATTATACAAACAATATATTTAGAAAATAAAATAATCATATTTTATGCCAGGGTTTGCTTTTAAAAATTAATAGATATAAGTCTAGTTTTACACTTGGATATACACCAAACAGTGTGTTTGGTTGATGGTTCAAAGTATCAAAACCATAACCAGAACCATCCGACTTCTTGTAAATGTTCCAAGCCATTTCCATCTTTATGTCGATGATAGCAGATTTTTTTACATTAAAACTATAATGAATAAGATACGAGAATGAATAAAAATTTAATTTTTATTCGAAAAAAATAACAATCATTGATAGCCTGATTAATTTCAGATTTTTATAAAATAACTAAAATAGCGTATTTTCGATAAGTTACACCAAAAAAACGCGCTTATTTTATTTTGTTTTCGAAAAAAAAACATCAAAACAGTGATCGGAGTAAGTGTTTATCTCAGCTTGAAATATAAACATCCTAGGTTTAATGGCAGCTGCTGGTACAACATACCGAATTTTGCAATCAAAGTGACGCATTTTTGCAATCAAGTGATTTTTTTTTGCAATTAAAATGATTTTTTTTTTGCAATCAAAATGAATTTTTTTTGCATTTAAAATGAATTTTTTTTGCAATCAATATGATTTTTTTTTGCAATCAAAATAGAACTAAATTTTTTTTCTGCGTCGAAAAAAAATTGTATTTTTTTATTTTTTTATACTACTTTATTTTAATATTAAATATTTTAATCTTTGAATTTTACTGGATTAACGGTTTTGTGAAGAAATTTTGCAGAATTCCACATAAAAATAAGTATAAAAAACATGATTTTTATATTGATTTAAAAAATCGGGAATTCCATTTTGATAGCAAAAAAATTCATTTTGATTGCAAAAAAAATCATATTGAATCCAAAAAAAATTATTTTGATTGCAAAAAAAATTCACTTTAATTGCAAAAAAAAATCACTTGATTGCAAAAATGCGTCACTTTGATTGCAAAATCCGGTATTCTACACTATAAATTTTGTACTTATTATGTTATTTCCAAGAAAAAAGGCAGTCTAAATTTCTTATAAGTGGAAAATGTGCGATTAGTCGATATTATTATATTGTTTATATAACCTAAAATTTAACAAGCCTTTTATTTTGTGTTTACTACTTTTAAACCATGTATAAGATTGAAGTTTTATTTTTTACATATCAATTGTATCTAATTTACAATTTAAAATTATTTTTTACGATTATATGCATGATTTTAAATTTATATTTTGTACCAAGAAAAAAAATTGACAAAACTACACATAAAATTAATTGTTTTTTTTTAATTCTTTTATCGAATTTTTCCCGTATTTTTGTGTACAAAAAGTTTTTAACTTGTGTTTTAAATATCAATAAACATCAACGCGTATCGTAAGTCCTATTACAATTTTATTTTTTATTTTAAAGCTGTGATACAATGATGAAACATTATAAAATTATGCCTTGTCATTTATCAAATGTAAAACACATTAAATTAACGATATATATGTGATTTCGTATAAAAAAAGTGACATATAATATATATGTTATCATAGGCTGGTTGCATTTATGACGGCAAGTTCTTTTAATGAAGACGGCAGTACAAATTTTACACGCAATTAACACATGAAATTCTATTATCGTGTGCTTAAGTATTCTTAATTTGTAAGTATGTGCGTAAAATTTGATAGAGAGTTTGGCTCCTCTTTTTTAGTGGTTATTATATCACCATTGTGATACGATTGTTCCATTTTACATGAACATATGAAGTATATTCTAAGAATTTTGATATTATTGTACGGGACTACATTTTTGTAGTTAAAATCCAAAAAAGCAGTTAAAAAATTTATAAATTACAAAAAAAAAAATAAAGCACACACATAACCTTTAAAAATAATGTTAAAAAAAAAACTTATTTGTATTTGACTCTTAATTTTTGTTTATTTACAAGTTTAGATTACATCTAATTATGATTTTTAATAAAATAGACAAATAAGTTATGAATAAATAGACATGTATAGTATTTAGTGGTCACTGTCATATAGGAGAAAACATGCAGCATAAAAAAGGCAACAGGGACTAAGTGAAGGCTACCGTAAAATCTACTATTCGAAAATAAGAATTGTCATATTTTTGAATTTTATTTGGATATTTTTGTCGTAAATCAGATTTTAATCGGGCCTGATCATAATTATGATTTTATTGTTGAATTGGTATGAAAATATTCAAATTTATGTGTTTATATTGTAAAACGTAAAAGTTTTACCCAGATCGTTTGTGATCCCTCAAAAATCTTTATTTTGACGACCCCTGGTCTATGGCCTATTTTATATGAATATTTTGCATATAATAATAATTATGTAGTTAAATATATAAAGTTTTGTTCAAAGTTTAAAATAGTACCTACACAAAAAAAAACTTTTTTATCGTAACTATGTGAATTATAAGCTTTAAAATTTCTTTTTGGTGTATTATTATTTAGACAAAACTTTTTTTTTGGATCTAATTTTTGATAATAATTTACTGCTTAATGTATTTTTTGTTGTTTTATGCAATTTTCGAAATTGTATTTTCTTGCATATTGAAATCTAAGAAAATAAATATAAAAAAAGGCAAATTAACCGATTCATCTAAAATATTCGTTTTCTTATATTTATTTTGGTGTTTCCTCTTTTTTAATTTTCCTTAGAAAATATCTATTTTTTCAGATGCAAATTTAATTATTTCGTCTTAGATTGTAGATAAAATGAAACTCGATTTCTATTGTTCTAGATAATCAAATTGATTTTTATCTGCCTACTGTAAAACAATTAAAATGTAAAAAGTTTCAAACACCCATATTTATAGGGGGATACTATTTGACAAGGGGGACACTACTTGACAAGAGGGACAGTATTTGACTGTCAAATAGTGTCCGGCCAGACACTTTTTGACGTCAGATGCTGTCCGGGCAAACACTTTTTTACGTCAAATAGTGTCCGGCCGGTTACTATTTGATTGATGCACTTTTTGACGTGACAGGGGGTCTTTTTATCCAGATGTTTTTTGATTTTAAGGATATAAAAAATACAATTTCCATATGAATTACTTGAAAAAAAATATACCGATTTAACCGCTCAAAAATTAAGTTTTTAGGGGCTTTTTAGTAAAACTCTCACTACCCCCCTGGCTTAAAAATTCCTGGGCACGCCACTGCCATAGATAAAAGTTACATTATACAAAATACAATTTTACAATTTTACCATAGGCAAATCAAATACAGCCCTTTAATGACGCCTTTACGTGACATTAAAGAAAAGACAAAAATAAATGGCACATATATGTGACATTGTCTGAAAAAAGAGTTGAGGGGCAAACTTTTTGTTTTAAGTTTTAAAGGTAACATGGTAAGTAAATGTGTTTCCATCAATTTCTTTCTATATACGCTTTGACCGAAACAAAACCTTGTATTTTTAGCATTCATTGGCATTATGTGCAAAGTAAAGCTTTTAGATATTACAAAACTATTTCTATACCAGGGGTTTTATAAAAAAGTATGCCATACACCATATATGGCCATTATGGGGGAAATTTATTCTCATATTTTTTACAAATTTTTTTCCCCTTAATGGCTGTAAAAAATCAGAGAGAGATAAATTATTTTTAAAATTATTCGGGAGGAACAAAATGAATGTTGGAGTTTTATAAACTTCTTAAAAAGAATATGACAAAGAAGGAGCTTATGCAAATTAGATTGCGCATTTATAAATCTGTTGCATAATTTTTCCCCTCTTACACACAAGAGCATTAAATATGCCTCGGGTTAATAAGAGGGACATCTAAAGTGCACAAGTGCCAATAAAGGTTATATCAATTTAATCTATACACTGATCAAGATCAATCCAACTGGTTGACTCTCATAAATTATGCCAAAATAGTGGCAAATTTTTTCCTTCTTGCTGAAGCTATGCACAAAGACCGCAATGTATTTAGATTGAAAAATTTTCATTTTATTTCCAGTGTTTTATCAAAAAAATAAAAAATTTCTTTTATAATTATGTTAAATTTTTTGCAAAAAAAATCACAAAAATGTGGGTTTCTATAATGGCCATTATGGTGGAAATTTTTTTCTGGCTTTCATATTATGGCCATACCATATTCGGTACCCCTGTTCTATACCATAAATTTAGCAGGTGATTTTATTATAAATCCTGCATAAATACGTAAAAAAATTTTCCTTATCTTTAGTTTTACGTATATTTACGTCATGAAAAAAACACAAAAATAATAATAGAAACAACATTTTTAATAAAGTATACAAAACTGTATAGTAAAACTGTAAAGTAAAACTAGGTATATCCTCTTTTTGTAAATAAAAAAGTCACTATTTATTTTTAACTTTTTTTTTTGCCAAAAATTTGAAACATTACAAAATTCAATTTTTCTATGGACATGGAAACTGTTTTGCAATGCTTTTTTTACAATGACGTAAATATGCGTCATTAATTAAGCAGGAGTTAAAAAGCGACAAATTAAGCATCGGCAATTTTTTTTAATGTCTTCATAGTATAAATATTATCTACAGGGGTTCCGAATATGGTATGGCCTTATTATGGAAGCCAAAAAAAAAGTTTCCCTCATAATGGCATATATGGCCATTATGGAAACCCATATTTTTAGATTTTTCTGGCGAGATTATTTCCATAATTATAATATTAATTTTTTATTTTTTTAATAAAACCGCGATAAAAAAATAAAAAATATATCCATCTAAATATATTGCTTTCTTTTTCTATAGCTTAAGATATAAAGGCGAAAATTTACCACATTTTCTGGCATTAATTATGAGAGTTTCCAATCAGGATGATCTTGATCAATGTATAAGTTAAAATTGGTATAACCTTTATTGTCGCTTGTGTACTTTAAATGTCCACCTTATAAACCTGGGGCATAATTTATGCTCTTTAAGTGCAAGAACGCAAAATTATGCACCTGATTTGAAAGGAGACATCTTAAGTGTATAAGTGGCCCTTAATCTAAATGTTGTGTTTGGATTTTGTTTCATTGCAAAACTTTATTTTTCTCCCTGACTAATTTAAACAAAAACTTAACGCTTTCTGCCTTTTTTAAGTCATTAAAGGGATAAAAATATGGAAAAAATATGGGAATACTTTCCCCCATATATGGGATATGGAATATTTTTTTTTTTTGGAAGCCCTGATTATCTAACATATGAATACTATTTTTAGTATAATCCTAATATCGGCCTCCCTCCCCAATTATTCCCTCCAAAAATCTGGGGCGCCAAAATGATAAAAAAATAAAGCTGAAGGCACATAAATAAATACACAAACGGCAATTACTGCAAAAGATAAGCATAATTAGCAGGGGTTTCGAATATGGTATGGCCATATTATGGGATACGCTTTTTGAACTTCCACCCATTATGGCCATTATGGCAAAATATGGCAAGTCCGAAAATATGTATTAAGAGCATGCTAAAGGTGTAAATATATAAATAATTAAATTTATGATTGTCTAATGTATATAGTTACCGTCTAAATTTTATTTTTTTCTTTACTTTTTAACATATGTGAATTAAAAAAAACTGTTCAATAATGATAAATAAATAGAAAACGTTTTTATTTCGCAGTATTTTTAACACTAAAATTACTTTAATAGGAATATTATGGCACAAATGTTCCATAAATTTTTAATCTGATTACATATTGAACCTTGCATATATTATATACCAGGAAAGGTTTACTCCCACAACAAATTTTGCAATGTTTCTTTTGCTCACTACATTTTATAGTTTAATAAATGTTAAACTAAATATAAGTGCTATTACATTACAAAACGATAAACTTCAGCTACTCATTCTAGGGGAAAAATTAGAAATTTACAGTTCACTGGTTATTTATATATAATTTTACTCCTAAAAAATATAATATAAAATTTCTTGCTTTATAACGTATACATTGCGTAATATATAATTTAGAATGTAATATTCTGTTATCCTAATTTTAAAGAATCTTATATGCTAGAAAATCGTCGAAAATTGTATAAGATGGAAATAAAGACGCATACACCGTAAAAATTTTGAAATAACTTATGAAAGGATATTATTTTTTAATGTAAAAAGTGATACTTGTTGCCTCACATACAAATATTATATGGAAATTATATGAATTTTTTTTTCCCCCATTATGGCCATACTAATATGGCTATATATGGTACGAGGCCATATGTTTTTCGAACCCCCTGAAATAAATAATGAAATTTAATGTTTTCTTTTATAAATTAAAATACTGTCATGCCGATCGAATGAGTTTGCTATGTTTTGTAAGCCAGCCTTATAGATTTTGTAACTAATATACCAAGATCTATTTTTTTTTTGTAAAATTTGCTATTTTAATCTGTTTATGTCAAAAATTGTGATGTGGGCTATGCAAATAAATTGCCGCAAAGTGCAAAAAGATTATAAAAAAACGCAAAATATATTTACTAAATGTGTGAAGCGCATTTATTTTTAAATATGTTGGTTTCTTATATCGTTTTTTATGCAGATTTTTATAAAACTAAAAGTGTATAAACAAGTTAAGTTGTTTAGTTTTTATTTGCATTTGTCAGAAATTTTTACGATTTTAATCAAAAATGATTAATTAAATGCTATAAAGAATGTACAAATTCTCTACTGCATTTTCAAATTATTAGGCGTAGTTGAATACTGCTTAAATATCAGTTTTAGTTAAAAATGAATAATAAAATAGAATAAAATTACATATTTGTGTATTTCTGCACAGGTAGCGAAGTTGTTTTAATAGCATAATAATATAAATGTTAAACGTCAAAATGTTTAGATTCCCGGAAATTCATTTTTTACGATAAAAATTAAATTTACTTTGATAATGGTTTATAGGAGCAGTAACCTGTAAAGAGTTAAGATAAAAAACCATATGCGGATAAGCATATCTCATAAAAAGAAAATAGTGGTCAGCAAATTACATTTGAAGTTTCTTATTGCTAATGCGTGATTTTCTGTAAATTAAGAAAAAGTTTTTCTGCCTTCGTTAATTAAAATAAACCGGTTCTTTCCGAGCTTTCCGGTCTTTTTAGGACCTCTATTATTAACTAAAAAATGCGCCGAAAATTTAGGATTAAAAAATGCATACATAAAAACGATCTGAAAAATAAAATTTTTGCCCGGTTTCTATATTTTTGCAAAAAATTCTATTTACCATAGTTTCATTCACAACCAAAAAAAAAATAAATTAGCTCTTTAGATAAAAAACATATAAACTTAAGTTTAACCTCAACCTTACACAACAACAAAAACTTTATATTTATTTACAAAATTTTATTTAAACACCCGAAAAATTTAAAAAAGATAACTTTATACAAAATAAAGTCATACTCATATTTTAAGTCTAATTATTTTTGTTTATTAATGAATGCCTTATGGGACGTATTTAATTTTCATTCGCCATTTAAGGTTTTTTCTTATATTAGTAAAATTGATATTCGCGCTAAATACGAAACGTCAAAACTACCATTTTTCAATCAATTTTTTTAAAATTTTCTTTTTATATATAATCTTTTTTCATAATAATTTTTCAACGAGATCTAAACAAGAAATGATGTACCTATCTAAAGGAATACATGGTTTTATTAGTTAAAATGCATTACAGGTAGTAAAAGATGTTTTTAAGATCCCTTTAAAAATTCTGCCTTTTAGAGCTGTTTGGTATAAATCTTCTAATTGTATTTTTGTTTAAAAAAAGGCAAGACATTTTTAGTAGTATTTTATTTTTATATACCATATATGAAAAATTCTGGAAAAAAAGAATTTTTTTTCAATACTTAGGTATGTATTGTGTTCGATGTAGCGCATACTGTATAGAATTGAGGTAATCATAAATTTTATACGTTATAATATGTAATTTTGTGCCTAAAATCACTTGAAGTAAACTTTGTTGTAGTTTTTACTGCATCGAAATGTTTAAATAAAAGCGGAATAAGTTAAAAACCACAAAAAAAATCATTACAAGTATATTTTTAAACACCCTTAAACTTTTATAGATTTTTTTACTACTCTAGTGTAATTTCTTTTGGTGGGTCTTGCAAAAAAAAACAGCTACCGCCTCATTATTTAAGTTAAAATTAGAAATGCAAATAAAGTATGATTTTTACAATATAAAAGTCGTTATATGTTAAGTAAGTATGGTAAATCTGATTTGTTTAATATATTCAATGAAATTAAGTTTTTGTCATAGAATAAATGCCGAAAATTTAATTTTGCATAATTTCGCATCAACAAAAATTAAATGCGCAATACGTAACAAAAAAAAGACGTTTTACAATTTTGATTATTATTTTTCTATTTATTTCCATAAAAGTGTTTATAAAGTAACATATATTGCATAGTCTCTAAATTTATTCGACACGTAAAGTGTATTATTTATAAAAAAGCTTTTTTAATTTTTAATTTTTAATTTTTTAGCGGGTATTTTATACAGAAACTTTGCTAATTCAAATGGAGGATTCCAGGGTAACCCTTGTAACCAGGTAAATTTATTAAAAATTTTTATAAAAAATCCGGCCCTTCATTCCCGAGTAAATGAATCCTCGTACTTGCGGGACATTGGCGGGGCTTCAACAAAACAAATCAAAATCCAAATAAAATGTAAAAACTAAATTTAAATAAGAATATAAACCCCTGGGTTTACAGAAAAAATCCTCAATTTTTTAAACAATGATTTTGATTTAAATAAAAACACTAAAAAAGCGAAAGTCTGGCAAATTTTAAAAAATAGCGGCGCTGTTCGGGACAACTGGCTTGATTTAATATGAAATAAAAATCTTGAATAATGAACACATTAAGAGTTCATATTATATTAGTAACTGTAGTTGTTATAGTACTTAGAAGCTGTAATATACTTTTAGCTCTAAATTAATGAATCTGAGCTATTGTATATTTGGCTGCATTATTTTGTAATGAATAGGGCAATTCGGAAGCATTTTTTTACGAAATCAGTAAAAATTCTTAAAAACACAGTTGATTTTATTTAAGGCCAGTTTTTACTGCGTTATAAATTATGACATAGGTTAAGTCAAAATAAATAAAAAGTATTATTTTTTATAATTGCAAACAAAATTGAAAAAACCATGTTAATAAAAATTGGACTAAAATTTTTTTTATATTGTAAAATAATAATCTTACAATAAAATATAAATATAGTAAAAAGATTAGTTTTTTTAGCTGAAAAAATACAGTATTAATCATTTTAAACATATTTTAACAAAAAATTTGTACAAAAAATTGCACACATTACTATAAAAAAATAAAACATTGATATAGTTACGGTATATTTTATCATCAGTTAAATTTTTAAAGGCAGTTATTTGCAGTCTGTCCGGGCTTAAGGGAAGTAAAAGCCTTCTCTACGTGTTTTCTGGCCCGCCATAGTAATGATTAAAGAATACAATATTATGCGGGTTGTATAATTCTATTATTATTAGAAAATAAGACTTGCATGATTTATTTGCTAAAAAAAAACTTTGTTCACCCAGTTAACTAGAAATTGAGTAATTAATAACATAATGGTTTATTGTAAATTTTTCTTAATACTTAACAGTGAATTATTGTTAAAAACATTTTTTACCCCTTCATCAAATGTATATCCATCTAAAAGGAGGATTAGATCAATACTTCAAAAATTCAACCAAATTGCACATCGAAGATGATATTATAAAGGCACGAAATATCAGGAAGCTTGATGAGCTGATGTTTTATCTTAACAACACTTATATTAATTCACAGAACGGATTGTTTAGATTTAACAACAATGTAATTGAGCTATCGCCGGGTCATCTTTGTTTTATTAACGATACGGATTATGAAATGTTGCAATTAGGCGAAAGTCCTATTAAAGATGGTGATAATATATATTTTATTTCAACAATGCATGGCGGTTAATATTTTTGAATATAAATAAATTCAGAATTAAATTCCAAGCTTACATCTACACAACAATCAATTTAGGTATAAATATTACTTCCAACAACATTTAGTTGACATGGATTTAATTCTGTCTGAATAAACCCATTTTTAAAAGTAGAAATATCTTAGAAATCACTAGGGTGAAACAAGAAAGTATTTTTTAAAAATTTAGGAATAAATTTTAAAAACGACGGGTGTTTTTTGTTTTTGATGTCAGTTTTTTTATTCATATTACACTTTTTCTGTTTAGATGTTTTACAAAAAGAGATGGTGATGTGTGAATAAATCAAATTTACACGTGATAGCTAGAGCGGACCATAGAAGCACAAAAAAATGCTTTTTTCTGACATTTAATACAAAAAAAAAATGCTTTTTTATGCTTTTCTAAACAATCTAGCAAATTTGACACCATAGCCCTTATCTTTTGTTTTTTGTGTAGCAACAAACAAAATAATCAAAGTATAACGTTGTATTTAGAGAAATTTATGCAAATCCTTGTCAATAATACGATTTTTACTACAATAAAAGCACATAAAAAATGCTTTTAAACCAAAAATGTTCTTTTAAGCCAATTTTTATGCCTTTAAAAAAATTATGCTATTTAGGCCGCCCTAGTGATAGCACAAATAAACTTGCAAAATTAATTTATTTTTTGTTAATTAACCGACGCTTCTTTACTTACGGGGACGCCTGATTTATGGGGTCTTTTCTGCGGAAGGAAATAAAAAAATGATAGTTAGATGGATAATAGTTTATAAATTAATTAAAAATTTTAAAAATTGAATTTAAACATTATCAAATATTATAGTAAACTTTGTTTGAGTAAATTGATCTATCGAGTCGAATTAAATTGTATTAATTCATAAATAAATTAATTTAATTTGATGTGATGTGAAATAAAAAACTAGTGTTTTTTATTAATTTTTTTTTATTTTTTTCCATATTTTTACGTTAACCCCCCAGAAAAAACCCCCGTAAATCAGGCGCCCCCGTAAGTAAAGAAGCGCCAATATATTTTGATATTGTCATCAAAAAAAAATCAGAAAAATGCAGTTTTTTAAAATAAAAACTTATGAGCGCCGTTTTTTACTGAATTATTGGATTTCCCTAGACATACATTAACATTATAAAATGCCTAGCAATTATAATTATAAGAATACCATGAACTTAGAAAGGAAAAATAAAAGTTTTATAAACGAAGAACCTAAAAGATGTCTAATATATGTTAGTGTCGAAGTAAAATATTTCCCAAGTATACTTTGAATATAAAATCGCCAAATATTTATATAAAATAGAAACATAGAAACTATCTAAATGATACGTAGTTTATTTGAAGTATCGAAAACTGGTCCAAATATACTTAGCAAAAAAATAAGCGATTTTGAAATTTTAAAATAAATGCTTGCCTAGTCAAATATTCTTCTACGAGTCCAAGTATACTTGGTATAAAAAAAACTAAGTATTTTAGATTAAAAGAATAAATCGCTATACAAGACAAAATATACTTGAAAAAAACAGCCAAACACAAAATGTCGTAAATTATATACTTGTATTGTTGGCGTAATTATTGGATTTTAAAGCGTCTCCGCTAAACAGAAGAAAAATTACTTAGTATAGTTCTAAAATACATAAGCGATGCAAGAAATAAAATAATCCCATCGATTCTAAAAAAAATGCATGTCGTACACCGACTTAGTAAATTTTTGTTTTTTTTTTGCTTTTATTTTTTTTTACTAGTGTATGTAATTCAACTAACCGTTGAAAAACTACTCGGGTATTTAAACGGAAAGCCAATTTATCTTTGATAAAGGTAACCGTTACTTGCAAACAGAATAAACTTTCTAAAACCACATAAAATAAAAAAGTTTAATACATTTTTGTTTTTACTTTGATGTTGATTTGTTTCCATTTTTTTCTTTTGTATACGCGACTTCAAAAAAAAATGGTACTTATTCCGTATGAACATATTCATATGGCTTTAATATGGACATTCGCTTTTCATAATAGTCCATAGATTAATGTTTTTTCAATAGAAAATGCTACCCGATTTTGATTTTTACAGTATCTATACAACAATCAGACTTTTTAAATTCTTATATGTTTTGAATTTGTTCGTCTTTGAGTTTAAATTACGATTTTAAGACAAGCTGGCTCACAAATTGATAGCTCGACTGGTTTTTCAACCATTTCGGCTCGCTTGGAATTCCCAAGCACGACTTCAGGGGAAATCGTGTTTTCGGGTTTGAGCCAGAAAACCTTATCCAGCGTAAAGTATACAAAAAACATCAAAAAATATAATGCCTGAAAAGTTCTCTTTTATAGTTTTTATACAACTATGTTTATGTAAACTAATGCCCTACTTAATTTTCATAAGGAATCGCAAAAATCGTGAACAATGATCACTATTATACAAAATTTTCATTCTTATAGAAAAACAAGGTATAAAGTATATCTCCTTGTATACCATAAATATTTTTTGCGTATATCGTACAAGCAAAAAGCCGTGAAAGTAATTGCTTACACTCCGTCTAATAAAAGCCTGCGCATAAATTAAAAAGCTTAGATGTTTACAAAATTTTATTTTTACCTTACACATGTAATCAAGACTGTGATATATTATGAAATATATTGTTTTACGAAGTAAATAAACAACGCAATTTTTACTACTTTTCAAACTACACCCCGGAATTTAAAACACTGGTTTTTAACGGTTACTCATTGCAAAATGATTTTATATTAAGTGTTGAGTATTAAGTCTTATGCAAATTTGCAAAAAAACTAGGCAAGGTTTAACCGGAAAGTTATAAATTATAGTGTTTTTTCTTTTTAAATCTATAACAAATTATTTTTTTTGTCATGATTAAGTATATATTAATTTTATAATATACAATGCCAAAACATTATAAATTCTATTTTTTATGTAAAATTGTTTTAAGTATGTATGAAAAGGCACCATGCAAAATCAGCAATAATCAACTTAAAAATTTTAGTGCAAGTAGTTAAATGAAATCAATTTAATAAGGCAAGTGGAAAGGCCTAAACTTAACGTTTTTTTTATTATAAAGTATATCTACATGTGTTTTTCTGATTTATTTATGTAAATACATAGTACAACAATAAAAAAAAATAAGTAAAGTCATGTTTGTCAAAATTAAATGACACACCGAATAACATAAATAAATGAGTATGTGGTATGCAAAAAAAAATTAATCAAGTTTTTTTATAAAGCGACTTTTATGGAAGCACTTAAATGTACTTTTTTACGGTAAAACGTTTATTCTTCAAACTGCGACGCTACGACGACTCATATAGATTTTGTATATATAATATTATAAAAAACAAATTAAACAAGATTATAAACAGCATTAAAATTTATTTTTGTGAGCAATTTAAGATTCATAAACTTTTGCTAATATTTTCCCGCATGTCCATATAGAGTGAAATTTCTTTATTTTTATATGAGCCAGCTCCTTGATGGCATACATTTCTTTTTATAGACAAAATATATTTTTTTTTGCAAAATTTTTTTGACAAAAAGGGTTAAAAACCATAATTAACGTAAAATTACATGCTTTAACTTTGTAATAAAAAAATTGTAATTAAATACTAGAGTTTTATGCATAAGTGATTTTTTTGCTTTTTGTGTTTTTATTGATTTTTCTTTTGAGAAATGGTTATAAAAGGCAGTTAAAAATAGTTAAGATTAGTTATGAATTTAAAACATACAAGCCACACCTAAAAAAAACTTTAGCGTAACTTTTATTTGGAATTCTTAGGGGATGAAATGCGAATTTTTCCGGATTTTTCATACCCCATATTTTTTTGAATTCCGGATTTTTCCGGATTTTGGAATGGTAACTACAGGAATAAATCCGTGATATTACGGATTATTTGTGAACCGAAGGAAGCTTTGTTGGGAATACTCTTTCAGCAATAATATAATAATATGATACAAAGGAGAACAGGTTGCTTGTAGTAAGGAGTTTATATTTTCTATTAGAGTGGCTCAATACATATATAATGCAAAGCCGAAAGAAGAACAAATAGAAAACAAAACGGCATAGGTGTCTCACCTGGGAATAAGAGTTTAACATCCATATCACATATCAACAGAAAGCATAAATTAAATATTTCGGAGAAACGGGTTTGCAATATTTTATGGATCAATAAATTAAACTAAAATACATGTTAATTTAAATTTCATCTATTTTTTATAAATATTATTTATTTTGATGAGCTCATTGTAACATTCTCCTGAATGAATATAAACATCACATGTTACACAATAGTGTTTAGTTTCTCTTCGTAAATTTTTTT
>JAQFYM010004078.1:0-16585 GCA_034694785.1 Agrenia bidenticulata | reverse complement strand
CCCAGATAGGGTTGAACATAGGAATTTAAATTCACTGGGCCAACTTCAGTGAAAACGAAGGGGCGAACTTCAGTTACCTCACGAGACAGGGCTGAATCTTATTATTTGACAGGGCGACAGGGCTGAATCAATGTTATTTGAAAGGGCTAAATCAATGGTATTGGACCGGGCGACAGGGCTGAATCTAATGAGCTGGATGTAACTGCAGCTACCACTAAATTCAATTCTCAGGTTTTTAGACATTTTAAGGAGCCTCCACTTTGTCTCTTTTTAGTACGTATTTAATTTTTTTTAACTATTTTGACACTATCCCTAATTGAGGGTTTTCAGGTATCTGATGAACCTAATTCAGGAGTTTTAAATTCATCAATTTTTAATTTTATTGCTTAAAGTAGATTTTTATCTTGAATTTTTGACCTAATGTTGTAAAATTTTGTCATTCACTCATTTATTGCTACTTATACAGGTTAGAAGTGAAAACGCACACTTTTTTGGTCGGGAAAAATTCAGGCCATTAGGGCTTAATTAAAATCATAAGTCGTAGTTCCTTAAAGAGATTGCAGATCCCGAAAAAGTAGATGGTTAAGTACTTAAAGTTTCATAGCAACTAAGGTCTCGATATCTTTTTGACTATGGTAACTGTGGGACTTAACGGTTTTTATTTACATGGTAATTAAGGGCTCGGTGGTCGTTTAAATTAAAAAATCCTAGAGGTAAAGAGGTTAAAATGTGTTGAAATAAATCTTAATATGTTAAGATCTTGCTGCTTTTGACTTTTAAATTTTTAGTTTTAACTCAAACATTAATGAAAACATTTATTTACTGGAGCCTGTGAAGGGGATTGAAATACTAGTGAATTATTTATATGAGTGCAAGGAATGTAATCAAAACGAACAACCATGTACTTGCAAGAAAGTTTTAATTGAATAAATCCAACACATATTTTATCATTTTAGCACTTTTGAACTTTTCGAAAAAATGTGTTATTGTAAAGACAAGTGGTTATAAACTCTGGGAACTCGTATGCAGTGGTCAGCTCCAAAAGCATTTCACACGCACTCCACAAATGCGTCTCATCATACTCCCCTGGGATTTCCAGCAAAGTTTTACAAATATCCGTAGCTATTTTATCGACAAGGGCCTTCGTTATCTGACTCTGCATCTCATCTTCTAAATGAATCTGTGAAATTGAATATTTAAAAACCTACACCAAGCAGCTATGAAAGGCCCGTTCGTTTGTACACAATATTCCTATAAACACCTCTTATCACTACAATGTTCCAATTTGTAATGTATGTATTTCCATCAAGACACTAGTATTATAAATATTATAATCTAGTGGAAACTGTCTTGTTCAAACCCAACCTGTCAAGATTATATCAACTCGGTGATTTTTAATGAATGAAGAGTCCACAAGTCATACACTCTCCGACATCATCGAATATAACCTTAAATATTGCATTAAGGTACCTGCATACCAAATTTTAGAACAGTAGGTCCATGTTAAGAAAATCCCCTATGATTAACCCCCACGGGTCATTCCTTTCATGCGATTTGAATAAATATATGATAATACCTTATATTTTGCGTTCAGGTACCTACATACCAAATTTTAGAAATGTAGGTTCAAGTTAAGAAAACCCATATGATTGACTCCCACGGGTCATTCAGTTGGTTTATGAATTGTATATTCAACTATTAGAACAAAATATTATCTAACGTACCAGTTTGCAAAATTTCGTAACTTTAAACCTATGTTATAAAATACCCCCTACGGTCATTGGACCCCCACGGGTCAATCTTTTTACCGATATGGCTCATCCACGAACTCGTTTCCTGATTTTGGCATGCGGTGGTGTGTACAAAATTTCAGCATCCTAGGTCAACTCTATCGAGAGTTATCGTGTCGGCGGACGGACGGACGGACGGACGGACGGACGGACATCGGTGATCATATAAGCCCTAACGAACGGGCTAAAAAGGACTTACAGATTATATCCTTAACCAACACAATGAATCACAGTACCTGATGATAAACCCATTGCCAAATTTGGGACCGAGAGATCTCAGCAGTGGCCGAATCCTCCATCACTCCGTCCATAATAAAATTACCCTTGGCATCACTAAGCCAAGCATAGATGAACAGTATCCCAACCTTGATGTTCTTATGAAGTCCAATGAACGTCACACCTCCTTTCGGTATCTAAAGGTACAAGGTCAATCAGATTCGATTCTAATAAGCTAGTCAATCAAGAGCAAGTCAAGCTGAACAACATTACGTCAAGAAGGTCCTTTTCCATAACAGTGAACTCGGTGAGGTCCATCTTTGGCTTCCCCTCCATCTCTTTCCATAGGTTGACCAAAAACGGGACGAGGGTGGTGTCATAGACCAAAAAGCCATCAGCCCCGGTTTCAATCTCCTTTTTTTTGGCTGCACAGATCTTTCGAACTAAGTCCGTTCTGGTAGTTCAAATATAAAGGCTGTCAGGGTTTTACAGGGTATGGTAATTAGTGTAAAAAGAGTGCCGAACCTGTGAGAAGATTCTGTTTCAGGAATTGAGGATAACATAAATGGGACCATCCCCCCTGTGGCAGGGGCCCCGTGTTTATGACAAGTTTTCACAACCAGTTTCATGTAGTCTCTCAAAAAGGGCTTGTCCATACTGACATATTTATTTCTGTCGGGGAGAATGAAGTCGTCCCTCGTGCCTGTTAAAGGGTTTAGAAAACATTCAAAAACCGGGTGAAATAGCTTTAAGCCTCGTTTACAGTATAACTTAATTCCTCTCTGACTTTTAATATCTTACCAATGTTAAGAAAAAATTAAAAACTCTAAAAGGGTAAGATATCAAAAGCAAAAGAGGAAGTGATAATATAAACGAGCGTGTGCGGTCGATATCCCAAAGACGACAATCCAAAATGGTATCAGAAAAAGTTTGTATCCAAATAATGATACTGGAATTAATAATTTTGGATACGAGTATTTATCATTTTGGACAATTACCTTTGGCTATTTTGGATTGCCATTTTTTGGGATATTGACCTGCAACGGCTGCAACCATAAACGAGGCTTTAGGTATGTGACTCAATGTTTTTTTAAATTCAAAAAATAGTTACCAAACTTGTTAACAAAGGATGCTGCGTAGTCCCAGATCCCACAATTAAACCCTAGGGAATGATGACGTAGTTCGAATAGCATCTGCTCCATCTCAAAAGCAGCCAGGATATTTTCAATCAAAACACAGGCCTTTATAATCCCCGGAACTAGTGACAGCTTATTCTCAGCCCAGATAAATATGTCATCCCACAGACGGGCCTCTGACGCATTCTCCACTTTGGGCAGGTAGAAGAATGGACCGATCCCTTTGGCCGCAGTGGCCTTTCCGGTGTGAAATATCAGCAATCCAAAGTCCATCAATGCTCCCGGAATCTCTTTCCCGTTCACCTAAGGGTTTCAAAATTATTCTTAATCATTGTCATACACTATACTATAAACAACTAAAACATGGTTCATGATAGTCGACGAAACGTGATTTACACTGCACTTAAGTGTGTGTCTCGCTTTGAGCCTGGTGCCCACTCTAAACCACTCCATGCTAAAGTTGCACAGTGCCCTAAACTTACTTCAATATTGAATCTACATTTCTGATGTGTCAGCAAAGCCCATTATGACAGGCCCGATGGCTGTATATTCTAAAGGATGCCCGTCATCGCGGGCACTAATGGCTAGCATGAAATAAACTCCATTCAAAAATAAAGGACTTACCAAAAAATTATGTTCGTTCATATTCCAAGCTCGGGGACGAAGCAGTAGAACTGGGGACTTGTCTGGTGTGGGCACTTCTTCCGGGTAGAACGTATTCCTTACAATTGATACCACATTGTGGATCCCTGTGAAAAAGTCCAACGATTTGATAGACACATAACTTTAAATTAATCAATTAATCAAAATAATGCAGACTATTGCATTGCAGACCTCTGATCATGTTTGTCCAAGTGGGGCAGTGTCCATCGTCGAAATCGATTTGTATGCCTTGGACATTGGCTTGCAGCGCTTCTTTTAAAAGGATCGATTCAGAAGGGGACACATCGCCTAGATCCAAGTGTCGGTTTAGCAGGCGGGGTGGCAAAGGAGATATTTTCCATTCTTCGTGATAAGGACCAGGGATTGACTTGACGTCCTTGAATAGTTCTTTCCGGTCAATGATAATTTTTGGGGGAGGGATTGCAAATTTCGGCAGCTCTTCTGATTTTTCTAGCTCCAATTTATTCATCTTCCTGTCCCTTAAAATCTAATGACATTCAATGGATTTTTTAGTTGATTTTTTTTATTGTTAGGAAATGACAGAGTAGAGGACTTACAGTGTAGGATCGTTTTTGAAACTCCGATACTAATTGAGAAACGAATAGGACTGCTTTGTCTGTAAATATTTCATGGTATTCACTTTCCAAGCCTGTGGGTGGAGGACTAATCAACACGTTGTCCATTGGAGAATTCATGACGATTATTAAAATGATCGCAGTATTCGAAATTCTATAGTTTTTTTAGTTTCTTGTCCTCGTATTGTTTGACGATGGGAGTGTTTGTAAATTGGATGTGATCGCAACCCTTTGGACTCAAGATATGAAATGGAATGATTAATGAAATGTATTGGCATTCAATTACAGTGTTGAGAACATTTGTTTATAAAATCCTCATGACATTTGGAGCATCTTAATCCTAATGTTGTTTCCAAATGTTGGTAAGCCGATTTGCTGAGCGATTGTAATGAAAACATGAGCTTAAACATATGTCCTTCCTCCATAAAGTTTGCGAAAATATTATTCTGACTCAATTCTGATTGATTATTTTTTATACCATACTAGAAATAATTTGGATTTATAAAATCAAGAAATTAAACAAGAAATTCGTTACCCAGTTTACACTATACGTATTATATAGTTTGAATATTGTTCTGAAACAATTTTAATGTACGTTTTCATGTTTGTAAATTTGTGGCTGGCAAAAAAATGACTCAAGATAATTTTTTTGGGCTCCGGCTTATTATGTTTGGCAATGATTAAATGATGAAATTAATTCAGCTTTGAAATAAATTAATCTCACCGATCAATTTTATAAATCTCTTATAATAATATGTGGATGATGCTGGTAAATAAATGTGATTTGGACATGTTTTTGTAATGTATAAATACAAAGTATACCAACTATAAAGATTTAAGAAAATATTATTCTCACTCAATTAATGGGTTTTCAAACCCTTATTGAAATAAAACAATACAATGGCTATTGATACTTCTACACAAATAAATGCCTATATTGGATATGATGATATTTTATGGAAATTTTTTTTGTATGGATAAAAACTTAAGGACATTACCTTTATGGATATTCCTTTTAGTGATATCGACCGCACACGCCCTAATTCGGACCTTTACCCCTTCAAACTAATAATAATTATTTCTTATCGGGTAAATAGACAATACTAATTAAGTCACTTCTGGGATTGCAAATCTTCTCCGACGGCCTAAGACCAAGGCCTTGAGGGACCAGCCCTTTCTAGCCACCGAGTTCAATACATGGGCCCTGCCCTGTATCACTAACTGCTGACACTTGAACAACAATGCACTGAAAATAGTATCTTACTCTCCACATACGGACCATTGCGTATCACAAAGACGACAATCAAGTAGTGTGGGCTTCAATCATGAGTGGACAGTGAGGTGGTCAACCTCGACCAGAACCGTTTCTTGTCCAATGTGGAAGCACTTGTACCCGGCCACTCTAAATACGTCCTGGACCTCATTAAATAGTTTAAAACTTTAGTCCTCAGCTCCGTGGGTATCTCCTCCAGAAAGAGGAGAAGGAATGAGTTCCTCCTGGACTCAATGAGCCTGTGGTAGGCCAGGTTCATTTCATAAGTGCACCACTGGGACTCCAAGTATTTCTTGGAAACCACAATAACCACTTTCCTTGAGCGATCAACACACTCCACGATATTATCCGCAATCGGAACACCCGCCTCGAAGTCCCTTTCATGAAGGCAGACTCGAAACCCTTTGGACTGGGCTTGTTCAACATCCCTCGACTTGTCTTGGTCAACTGACTCTTCGACTTCCGGAAGGAACTCGTCTTGAACAAAGCCCCGGTCCGTGTTGTGGTACGAGACGAAGAAATCATAGTCGTACCGTACCGTCTCGTCAAGGGACGTCTTGGCTTTCCTGGGGATCTTTGAGATATTCAATTTGGCCGCAAACCAGGCGTATCTCAAATGAACTCTTTTTTTATACCCGGTCACCACTGCCATCGCTAGGAGGCCCGTGACGCAGACGATGCTTACAGAAATCGTCACGATAGATTTCGAAGATGAGAGATCTTCAGAGTCGAGCACTGGCTTCGGATCCGGCTCGGGCTGTTGCACAAATTCCCCAAAGGACTTGCACAGCTCATCAGTGATGTCGACGATTTTGTAGTGCTCGTTCATGTTAGTGTGGACACAAGTGTAGCTCAGTATGTCAGCCCAATTTAATTTGACGGGGACTCCTTGCTGGTAGCTTGAAGAGTTTTGAGGCAATGTCATCATGTCTCTAAGTTTGCAGGCCCCTTGGTCGCATAATAAGAGATTCTGGGATAAGTCGACGATATCAGGGCCGAAATGGAGGATGTCTTCCATCATCACATCCGTAACATGACTGAGCCGGTTGTTGGGCAGTAGAATTTGTCGCTGAGCCAGAGATGGGTACCCTGGAGTGTAGTTGGAAAGGAAAATGGGGGCATTCCAAGATTGAATCTTATTTCCGGTCAGGTCAATCTTTGTCAAATTCACCGCCCCTTCAAATAGCTGGAGATAAAGGTGTTCTATACTATTTTGAGGGAGCTCTAGCCAACGAAGAGATGGCAGGAATCGGAACGGAGCCGAAGGATCTCCGCCCAGACTGGTCAGAGACTCAGTGACCGCTTTTGATGACCCTTGGGTAGTTGCAGTTCCATTGATGTCATCAGACTCTGGCTTTGGGAAATTTAAGCAACAGTTTTGAAGGTAGAGTCCTTGCAGTTTCGGTATCCCGTAGAATGTAAGGGAGTTGATAGATTTCAAAGGGTTGTTTTTCATCGTAAGAGATTTGAGGGATGCGAGGCCTGTGAAGGACCCATCTTCGATCGATGTGATCCCCGCATCATCCAGGATGAGGACAGAGAGCTTGGTAAGCCCTTGGAATATATCCCTTGTCAAGCTCCAGATCGGGAGTTCGGCTAGGGAAAGGACAGTAAGGGATTTCAAATTTAAGAACGTGGAGGGGGGTATTATGAACTTGGTGAATCTGCCGTCTTGAGCGTGGTTGTTGTCCAGGTTGAGGTAGGTGAGCTGGGTGAGGAAAGAGATTGACGGGGGCATCTGGAGTAGGCGATTATTCTGTAGCAGCAGGATGGACAGTTTGGGGAATTGTTCTAATGTCCCTATGTCAATGGACCGGATCCCGCAGTTCTCTAAGGAAAGGCTTTTCAGGCTTACCATTTCCTCAGTGATGCTCGTGCGGGTGATGTAGTCGAGGTTGTTCATGTTTAGATCAAGGGCTTGAAGGGTTCTGGAAACGATGGCTAGGGATTCTTTTGGGAATGCTTTGAGGTTATTTGCAGCTAGACTTAGTTGTTCTAGACTGGTATTTCGGAGCCCTTCAAATGCGGGTAGTAGACTGGACATGAGGTCTGGGTTCTTGCTCAGGTCCAAGTTTTTCAATTGGGGAAGAAATGAGAGAGAGTCTGAGATAGAATCAAAAAGCATTTTTTGAAAACCAAATCAGTTAAATTTAATCTAATGTATTATGGTCTGAATTAGGAGGATGAGATCAGATTCAAATGTTTATCAAGTTGAAGGTTATTTATGTTTACATATCAAGTGGTCTACAGGCCCATTGATAGGCCCCTATTGATATGGACCATTTCGAAGGACAATGGACGATTTCTTCAAAAAAAATGAAAGATACTTATCGGATCTGCATAGTCTTTTCAATCTAAGGGTCTATTCAACTGTAAAATCGGCCCAGTAGTTATGGACAGAGACAGAGAAACAGACAGACATATACTTTTTAGGCAATCATAGAGGCTCATTTATTGCAGAAACTGTCAACCATGTTTACGAGCTGAATTTTAAGTGATTTTTTATCTTTGAGAATACAAAAATGATGTTTTGGATAATATTCCAATGAAGAGTTTATCATGACAGTTCTGTCAGAATTCTAATGTCCCTTCAACTTTTATTTCGAATTACTTTCAATGTATGTAGATAAATTACTTGTAAAATTGTGGAAATCGGTTACCTACCCCGGAATACTCTTACTCGTTATATAAGAAAATGCTGTTAAATAAGCCCTACCCCTTAAGACCTTAAAAGGGATACCAGAGTTCTTACTGATTTTAAATGTCCAATTACTAAAATTCAATAAAAATTAGTTAAAAATGTGTACTTACTAGGATGTATTGATTCCAGGGAGCAAGATGAGAGGTTCAAAGTATTGACAGGACTCTTCCTCAGCCCCGCCCACATTTGCGAAGGGATGAACGTCAAAGGGTTCCCCGCAAGGCTGAACAACTTCAACTTTGGCAGCACAAGCTCGATTTCCTCAATCGGTCTGAGTCCACAATTTTCATAGATGCTGAAGGTGATGCGATTCTGATCCAGTTTCAGTGACTCCAACTCTGTCAGTCCCATGTACATCTCAAAGGCCAAGTACTCAATCTTATTGTTTATTATGTTGAGCGTTTTGAGAGACTTGACCTTTTCAAAGGCCCAAGTGTCGATCTTACTCAAGTCATTCTGGAAGAATCGAATGTGCTCAATGGAGACGTGTCCAAAGTCCCGGATGTGCAGCTCTTTGATTTTAGTCTGCTGGAAGTCGAGCATTCCCAACTGTGAGGGGAGTGGTGGAATTTTCGTCAACTCTGTGTCATTACAAGACAAGTGAGATCTTGCCTCGTCGACATAAAAGCAGCCAGGGGGCACTTCTCCAGGACTAATCACTGCTTGGAGGGAACAGTTACCCTGAGATTCATTACGCATTCTCGACCCACAGATTTCGTCATACGACTCTTCGTTCCAAATAAACCTGTGCTTTCGAAAACGACTAGGTGCCTCCTCCCCCACCGACATCCACTCATCTACTAACTTATCCAACTCATCCTCCGAAGACCTGATACCCGGACTGCTGGACAACATCATCCGTTTCAGCTCACTCTTCCGATGGTAGTCTCGGTCTCCTGTGAGCCAACCGTAGACAGTCTCGTCCCCCTTTGAAATCTGCTGGAGGACGAAGGAAATGTCGAAATATTCGGGCTCGGAGGAGTCCACCTCCATCGCGTCACAAACATCACAGATCCGGAGGAAGAGAGAGAGGGAGATGGTCGCACCGAGTAAAATGATACTGTAGTTCATTCTTATAGTTTAAATTGTTTTGGATAAATAATCTGGCCCTGGCCCGATTTACGATTCACAGATACCGGGGAAGGCCCTTGGGGGTTTCCTAACCAGATTTTGGTTTTTTGAGCAATAGGTCACAATTGAATATCCAAATCCAATTTGGAGAGTTTGTGTGCTGAGTGATACGAGTATTCTGTATAGGTGTGATTGTATGAAAGAGCCCGTTGACCGAGCTCAGCTTCTCCTCATGCCCTTCATGTGGCAGAGGCATTATCAGAATCAAAGTTTGGACGGGTGATTGTGGTAATGATAAGCTACGCGTTTGAAAACGGTTATCAAGACCTTGAGTTGAAGATTAGTGCTGTGTTATGCTGTGTGTAGTTATCTTTTTAATTGTTTTTGGTTAACAAGTGAGTCGTGACATTCAAAAAAACATTTACTCAGGCCCTTCAACTTGGGTGAGAGGTTCAAGATACGATGATGACCATCAGTATGGACCAACGGGATGCTTGTATAAATATTTAGCAGTCTTGTACTTTTTACCTTCATGTGCAGTTTTATTTCTCGATATTTATGGTCTTATCGATAATGGTGAGTTGAGTGTTGAGTACGTCATTGTTGATTGAAATAGGGGCATCTGCTTTGTTTGCAATGCTCATTTATGGCAAAAATGTACAGTCTTGGAAAAGGGGTTGGACTGACGCCGTCTAGTTACCTTCCGACTTCTGGTGAACATTTTCTGAATGCATCGAATTGAAGCTGGAACTGGAGCAGGTAGTTTTTGCCATTTGGATCCAGCTGGATTGGATTGGATTTTATTTAGTGAGTCATGAAAATTAATGGAATACGTATGGACCAAGTCATATAGAGTTAAATTAGATTTTGACAAGTAAAGTCAATTGTCACTATATACATTAAGCAGATAGGACTGTGTGGTAGTATCTTTACCACTTGATTGATTAAAATCGGAACTCAGTGTGATGGGTTGTTTGTTTTTGTGTCCCTCTGTATATGCCTAATCATGATAATCAAACTGGCAGATTTGTCAGAATAAAGATAAAAATAAATTAAATTAAAAGATCTGATCACTTGGCAAAAAGGGGTGAATTTAAGAGAGCAGTGTTTACATTATTGGTGTATCCCCTTAATTCCAGGGGCATTTAGAAGGGAAAGTTGACCGTCTGCTTTAAATGTCAAAATACAGCCTATGACGATTAATAAAATGGGAGGGCCTTTTATTAAGAGAATCATTTGATACAAAGGATTTTGAAATTTATCAGTCACAACTAGTCACAAGCCTTACGCAGCTGGTGGTCATGGAATAATGTCGTGATTCATACCTTGAAGTTGATGTCATGCAAACGGCTTATCAAATCCTGCCTATCAATAAATAACATGTAACGTAGGATGGAGAAATGCTTCATATTAATTTCGATAGACATTTACAAATTTGTATATAAATTAATTTAGTATCCTTAAAGCACTTGAAACCCGTTTCCATTGATTTGTAAACTTGAAAAGAACTGATAAAGTTTGGCTATTTTTATTTCAGTATTTACTTGTGAAATTCGATTTCATTTTAGTTACTGCCCTCACAAATTAATCAACACATACTATAGTTCCATACTAGTCAATCCAAATACTTTTCTGTATACTCAGTTGGTTTAGAAATTGTTGATATGATATATTTTTTTAAAAATTATTTTCAATCCCTTGGCTGTTTCCTACGGTATCCATATCTATTGGGAGAAGGCATGATGAGGAGGTGTGCAGGGAAAGGTTCATGAACTTACAATTAGCCATAATTAATTACAATGGCCCAACCTGCTGCATCACTTTTACTCTTTAAAAAACTCACTCGAGCTCACTGTCACACATGACATACAACAATGGAACTTAGTGTCATGATGAGCTTTTTTTTAAATTTATAAATCTGTGTCATCTCAACAAAGGACAGAGCTTTCATGGACTCCCATAATATAACAAGCTCCCAAGAGTCCCAACCCTTGACTCGCACCAAGCGGAGCATCATAATATAAATTCACAGTTTAATGAGCTTCGTGAGCAAAGGGGCTTTCTCTCATACCTTTAATACAACATGGCAAGGGCTACTTGATCTAATCTAGATATTACCGACACGCAATTTGCTCACATTTGTCATAAATAAATAATAATAATAACAAGAGCAAAAAACTTCTAGCCCCTCTCCCAAAATATCATCACTTGCAATTTCTAACAATTAAAACTGGGAGGATAATTAGCACAAATTTTATAAAACTACATACACCCTTTTGATTTCACTTCAGTCTATCTCAAGAACCCACAGTAGTCCATCAACAGTAACATCGTAAAGACCATTCTGCAGTGATTGTCAACTCGTACTTTTTTGGAGCAGAGAGATGACCCTCAAGACAGTTGCGGCTGGATTTATTCTAGTGAACTTTATTATACTGTTTAATTTGATTTTAAATGTCAAAGGTGAGGGTGAGGACTTGGAGACTTCAGTGGGAGGGGGTAAGGAACCACACGTAGTGTTTTTGAGGTCAAAGAGGCAAATACCGTTTCTGAGCAAATGGTGGGGCAGCTCGTCGACTGGAAAACCCCAGTCGACCCGGAAACAAGGACATCATCCGTCTTACATGGAGCAGAGGGACCCTTATCTGTATGATAAGCATTCGTCGTATTATAATCAGAGTAGTGGGGGCTCTGGGAATGACGTTTCGGAGAGGGACCCTCGTTGTAAGTGTGATTTGATTTAAGTTTCCGAACTTGGGTTTGTTTAATTTCCATCATTTTTTTATTTGGCAGTCTTGTCTCTCTTCACACTCGTTCGATTCGATAATACTGAATGTCTTAGTGCGTCCGGGGACAATGGGACTTGTTACCCTACGGCGGAGTGCAATCGAAGGGGCGGAGCTGCTAATGGAAAATGTGCCAGGGGCTACGGGGTCTGCTGTGTGTGTAAGTACAGGGCCTTTAATGGGCACTATTCATGTAGACATTTTGAAGGCCAAGGGTGGACTTTTTCTACAGTTTGATCTCCTTGGTCTTGAAAATCGATTGAGCTTATCAGTTTTAAAATTGCTCAAGTAGCTATGAACGATTAATGAAACAGACCGACGGACACATTTTTAGGGGATTATAGAGTAGATAATTATTTATGTTAGAGAAGACTAGAATACATTATAGGATGGATTGTAAAATTTTGGATGATTTTTGATTGACAAAAACATACAGAATTTAATATCCCGGAAATTTTGTTAGAGCTATAGAACGGACACTGTTTACGCATTTAAACCTGAGATAAACGGACTTTTCATTGCTTCTAAAAAAGAATTTCAAAGCTTGGAATTATGAAGTTGCCAGTTTGCCAGTCATTATAATAAAAACCTTACTAGTTCACTAGTATTGGTCAATGAGCAGAGTATTAGCTTGTAAAGTTGTAAGTCTGATAGTGGTTCAGTGTTGAGGGCTTAACTGTGATATAAATGCCAGTGGTATTTATTTAATGATTACTTTATCAATATTTTATTACGACTTGTGACAACAATGTTGTTGAAAAAATGCGAACTTGAAATTTGGATGGTCAGTTCAGAGTTCCATTCGTTCAAGTCGTTGGGCAATTTTAATAGCCTTGGTTATGAGTTCATTCAACTTATACTTATACCAACCGATAAAGTAAAAGTATTGTTTAAATACTTGTTTCAAAAACAAGTTTATATTTGAATCTTAGTTTTTAAAATTAGTCAAATTCCACTTTATTACTTATAATAAAAAGTTTTTGAAATGGCTACATTATAATAATTTCAAGATTTTAAAACTTTTCGTTGACGTAGTCGTTGCTTTAATGAGGGATAAAAATTGATTTAAGATTAATATGCAAATTATGTGCAGTTTCAAGATCCTGTGGAGCCTCCACGAATCAAAACGGTACTTACTTCACTCACAATGGATACCCGAGCTCTTTCGATGGAACTGGGAGCTGTCAACTCACCGTCTACAAATGCCATCCGGAAGTGTGTCAGTTGAGGTGATTTAAAATATTTACATTTCTCATAAAGTGATGACAAGTGAATTTTATTTTATAAAAACAAAATTACACTAGGGAATGAACTGCTTTTTTGAAATAATTATTCATTTCCGGAGATGACGAATGGTTTTATTTTTATTAGGTTGGACTTTGATTCATTCAACATTGCTCAGCCCGGAACGAATGGGATTTGTAACAATGATCAGTTCATCGTCTCCGGAAGTACTATAGCTATCCCTATCATCTGCGGGGTCAACACTGGAAATCACAGTAAGCTTTTAGACCTACAAATACTCAAATATCCTAAAGGGAATTTCAAAATTAATCAATATCTCCGTGCACAATGCAGTGTATATCGACGTGGGCGTGGATAATAGTCCCGTGACGCTCAGCGTCGTAACAAGTGGCCCTACATATTCCCGCTCTTGGAAGGTCAAAATAACACAAATAAAATGCAGAGCTTTGGAAAAAGGTAGACTATGACCTTTTGACCTTTTGAACTTTCGATTTTTTTGGGAAATCAAATTTTTAATGCAATTTCCATACCGTTAGCTCCCGAAGGGTGTCTGCAGTACTACAGAGGGGTCAGCGGTGTGATACGGACCTATAACTTTGACTTCACATCGGGTCAACAGCTTTCCAACCAAGATTACACATCCTGTGTCAGAGTGGAAAGGAATTTTTGTGGAATACGGTACACCTCTTGCAATGAAAATGGTAACAGCTACTATGAATCCAAAAAAAAATCCCCACCAAGCAAGGGTTTCAAAGCTATCAAGGTTTTTTAAATTAAATTTTAATTCACATTTTTCTAGTTCAATTCAACCAACAGACAAACAATCGGCCGAGGTCTTTCTCTCTGAATGGACAGTTGACGACGTCAGTGGGGGCCATGGTGGGGGCTAGTAGTTGTCAAACGGACTGGATAACAATACCATGCGCCACAAACTCGGGTAGGCCGTTGCAAATGGGAGGCACGATCTGTCAAGATCGCATATGCGGGGATGTGTTTAATAGTGAGACGTCCATGCAGCAAATGCCCGTTTACAGTAAGATTTACATTTCATTTAAGGACGAGGGATACATAATCCTTGACGACACTTGACAAGCTGACTTTGACAAATCATTGTAGGGTCCCAACATTTATTTTTGAAAAAGAAAGAAACACTACTGACCCTATTGGGTATAAATTGAGGGAGGAGGGAGGCTTCAGAAAATAATTCGAAACTAATTTAATAATTTGAATTGATACTCCTCCGTCAGTTTTGATCCAATATATGGTCAGTAATATATTTGATGTTAAATCTGAAAAAATCCATCAAAATAATTAAATTTTTAAAAATAAATGTTGGTACCCCGCAGGGATTTTTCAAAGTCAGGTTGTCAAGTTACTTGAAGGATTTGGTATCCATCGTCCTTGAATAAATACCAGCAGGATTTTTAGATATATGGTATATTTAAATGGATATTTACCGTAGGTTATGCCAAGCCGTTCCGAATTACTTATCACACGGACTCGAATGAAACCAACGACGTGGGGAACAGAGGGTATTGTTTTAATTTTATACAGCAGCCTTGCAGCACTATCTAATAAATAAGATCTTACCAGCTTCGCTATAGTTTTAATTGTTATCTGAGTGAAATGTTACAATTAGCTAGTATTTGAGTTATATATATTTTTGTTTATCGATGGAGACGTCGCTGTTAAAAGCTTAAAAGGATTCGTTTTTGTACGATTTTAATAAAATTTTCTGTGCTATTTGAAAAACATGTGTAAGATTCAAAAGGTCATGCTTCCATGGACGTTACACATTAAAATTATGCCTACATCATACTTCACGTTCACGTCAAGTTCACGTCACGTCAAAATTTAAATGAAAATAAAAACTTTCTGGAGAACAATTCAAACCTCCGGGACGACGACATGGACTGGAAACATAATTAAGGCATTAATGAATATTTTTTAAAGATTATTATGTTTTAATATTTTTCAGCTTTTAAATTGTGAACTACCAAGGGTGGGGAGGATTATTGCATTTTTTTGTTTTATTGTGTTCTATTCAGGGTTTCTTAAATACCACTTTTTGGACTAACTTACCACTGTGATGGTATTAATGACGTGGTATTTATTGGTAATTATCGTAATAATACCATTAAATACCATTAATACCACTACTTAAAGTGGTAAATAACGTTAAATACCATTAATACCACTAGATTAATACCACTAGATTAAAACCACTCGAAACCCTGGTTCTATTGACCATATCTATAATGCTGAGTTGAGCACGAGCTAAGTGAACTCTCAATTACTGTGTGAATGCATCCTTAGCTCAGCTATATGAATTTGACCATCCTACTGACGCCAATATTAATTTAAATGGGAGTGAGTATGAAGTTGTGCTCAAACCAGCATTACAAATACGACCTTTCGTTGCAAACTTTCCCGTTCATTCTTTCCAGCGTCTTTACCGTTTTTGGAACATGCATTTTGTAATGTCGACGAGTTCAAAAAACTATGTAGAAGCGCAGTGTTAGATTTGTTTGCGGAAGTCTAAGGACTTTGAAGTTTCAGTGTGATTTCGAAAATAGGGAAAATGCTCCAACTCATTACCATGTTAATTTTTCTTTGAGTGTGATGACAATATCCCGAATTTTTCAATGAACTGCCTTTTTTCGGAGATAAATTTCCGGATAAAGCATTGGAAACCTTGGTGTTGCCAAGATTTTTAACCCGCAGTGCTGATCGACAGGTTTCCATCTGATTCTCTGGGAATTTTTCAAATGACGTGGAGGTGGGTTTCTCGGACAGTAGTACCTTCCAAATGAATGGAAATTGGGTAGTGTTTGAGATCACAAGTGACCTGTAGTCTTCTTCACTGCATCGAAACATTAAATTTGGATTTTCGCAGTTCTAAATTAAAGAAAATTATTGTCAACTTAAAACATGTCGATGTCGATGTTAACCAATTCATTAAATACGTCCCTCCATCCAGCCCTTCTACCTTGTTTATTTGTCTCTGATTGGCAATTTTATGCGGTTGTCAGCTCTTTCCTGGACAAACAGTTCATGGAAAGACACTTTGTGGACAAATCTAACTTGATGGAATAGGCAGTTAGTGGAAAGACACTTTATGGACAAATG
>JAQFYM010004077.1:0-16586 GCA_034694785.1 Agrenia bidenticulata | reverse complement strand
CAAGTCAATCGGACATGTTTGAAGAGAGTTATCGTGTGGACGGACGGACGGACACGGTGATCACATAAGCCCTGGCTAGGGCTAAAAATAAATACTTGTTTTGTTCTCTGTAAAGAAACTCATCTTTGAGTGAGAATACTCAATACTGTATGCAAACTTAACGCTATTTTTTGTTACAACCCTCTATGAATCTGTACTTTATTTCCTGAAATAAATGCACTTAGAAAGAAGTATTTTACACGTTATTACTTGGACTTAATTCATAGATTTGGACCACCTACTCAAAACTATTGTCGACACGTATCGACATCCACATAATCCCCATATACGAGGGCTGTTTCAAAAGTCTTTGATAGAGTTTAGTGATTGACTACGACCAACCAGAGGCATGTATACAAGTAAATTTTTTAACATAGCTTCCCCCAACTCTAAAGTATTTGTCTTACCGAAATTTTAGCGAAGATATGTCTTTTTGATAGAATGAGGAGGGTTGTCGCAAAATCACGCATTTGGGCATATTTTCAACTATTTGTCGTTAGAATTAAAATCTCTTATCTCTTTCATTTCCAGTAACTATTTGGTTAAAAAAAAAATTTGGGCCCAGAGAATGAAGCCAAAGATTTTTTATTACGATTATTTTCGCGTCGCCATTTCCCATTATATAAAATTTTTGGATCCCATGTAGTACATCGGATCATCAATCCAAGGGACATTGTGATTGTTCTCTAAGTATTTGTTGAAGACACCTTTGACTTCTGTGATAACTATCGGACCGATAAATTTTTGCCGTTCTCCAACAGGACCCTTAACTTGGCAATATTTTCATAATTTAACCCCGTTTTTGGGCGTCCGCTTCAGAGCTTGCCGTTTACACATCCAATTCCATTTCGAAACTTTTGATACCAATAAACAATAGCTCCTAAACGTGGAGTTTGACTACCAAGAGTTTTTTCCAATTCTGGCTTAATTTCTCAGTTTAATTTACCCTGCAAATGTGAATTTTTTATTGTTGATCGCGTTTCTGATTTTGAGAAATCCATGACTTTTACTGGAGTAGTGACTACACAAGACTGAAATAATAGGTATGGATGAAATTCTGAGGATTGATAGTAATCATTATCAGCCTAAAATCTGTGGAATTTCTTGTATTTTTATGCACACCCTCGGGAGATATGAAATCTCAAAGTCTATCAAAGACTTTTGAAACAGCCCTCGTATGTCCCTTTCCATAGATGATCAGAATGTCCGAATCGAGGCAAGTTGACTCTCTGTTTACATCATAGAAGGCAAAATGGCTTGCCCCCATCCCCCCGCGGGCTCTGGGGGCTTAGGGGATGGGGGCTCCTAGTCAAAATGGGGATGGGATGGGAGCTCCCAAAACGCCCGTCTTTGTTTCGGGGTATTTTGAGAATGAGGTATTGAGTAAACTGGTGTCAACAGCCTTTGGAGTTGGGAAAGGAAGCTTTGAGTATTGTGTTGGGGTTATTTGGTGCCAAATTGACACATTCTCGAAGAGGTAAATAATGGAAATTAATGTAATTATCAAGATTAATTAACTAAAATTAACCGAACTGATTATTTCATGAAACCTATTGGATTCATGGAGAACTGTAAGAGACGTTTTTCTGTGATTACAGCATCGCTAAAACCATTTATTTTGAAGTCTTAGTTTGTTATATACATATACAGTTTTATTATTTGAGCCGATTCAGCGATTTTGATCCGTTCCTCATGAATGTTTTTAACACAAATTGACAACTGTCAGAATTTCTCATCAGAATCAATTAATTAACGATGATAGGGGTTTTTTGCAGCAGACTCTCTATGTACAGTTGCAAAATTCGTATTCAAAATTATTAGTATTTGCATACAGGTCACAGGTTGTAACAGCAATTTATTCTAATGGGTTATTTTTGATTTTTGATTTGAATGTATTTTCAGGTTATTAATGATAGAATGCTATTCCAACTTCATTAAGTCCGTGTCAAGCTGTGGCGATAAGCGGGCCAGATAAGTATAAAGTGAGAGGACAAGCGATATAAGCGCTTTAAAACTTCAAATGATGGAAGGTGACCATGTTATGACGCTGTCAGCAGCGGACGGTACAGAGGTTCAACTCACCGCCTCCGCTGTGAACGAGTTGCATCAACAGCAGCAAATGCTTTCAGCCTCAGGAGGATTGATAACCCAAACTGCTTCTGTGAATCAAGATCAACAACAGCAGCAGGCGATGATGACCTTCACCGACAGCAACAAAGGATGGGACATGCTGGAGTTTCACCGGAAGGCGAGAGACCACGAAAAGTACTGTGATTCTGTGCTTCACGTCCATGGTCGTCAGTTTCTCTGTCATCGTCTAATCTTGGCGGCCAACTCTCCGTATTTTGACTCTATTTTTCAATCACGAATAGCCACGGCTACCGGTGCTGGAGTAAAGAATAAAAATTCTCAATACTATAGCCGTAGCTCTTCAAATGTTACTAAATCAGTTTTGATGGAGAGTTTAATCATAAGTTGTACGGAGCCAGACGTGTTCCAGACTTTTTTGAACTACATGTATACTGGACAGGTTACAATTGATAAAGGAAACGTAGCGGAGCTACTCAGACTGTCGAATAACTTCATGGTCTCCAAGCTTAAAGAATACTGTGCTGAGTATTTAGAGAGGTTTCTAGATGCTGAAAATTGTCTTCAAGTTAAGGAAGTCGGAGAGAAATATTGTATGCCAAGCTTGGCCAAAAGTGCGACACATTTTGTTCAAAATAACTTGGGAGAGGTTATCAATCATGAAATATTAATGGAGCTACTGCCGAAGCAAGTAGAGACTTTTGTTACTGAAAAGGTTGCTACTATAAAGATATGCCTAATTGCATTCCTTGCTAATATTCAAATGATCAAACTAAAATCTCTAATCTATTTCCAGGCTTGGTCCATGCCTCCAGAAGCCGCTGTAAAGTTCATGAGCCGATGGGTTTGTAATGACATTCAAAATCGTGAACGAGACTTTAAACAGCTTTTGACAAGTGTGGACTGGAACATGATTGACCCGAATATAATTGTGGATTATATTGATCAAGAACCTTTGTATGGCTCGAGTGAAAGGTGTTTTTACTATGTGCTTCATAGTTTGGCAGAAAAGGGTATACAAGTACAGAAGTATGAACAAATGTATCAAGCGTTGCAGCAACGATTTGGACAAGTTGGTTTTACAATTGATTACAAAAAATAATATAAAGTGTCAGATGTCATTTTTCAGTAACTCTTTTAATTTTTAGGAAGTCGACCAGCCGCTCGGCTATGGTGAAAACTTACTCCAAATGGCCTTTAATTCAGCCATGGAAGGATTACAAGTTCCACCAGAGTCGTCATGGGCCGAGGACAGAGAGAACAAGTGGGCCAACGAGAACGATCTATCTAGAAGAAAGCCAAAGAGTAAGGACTTCATAGTTTCATTTAAATATTTGTACTGTATTTATGGCCATGCCTTCCGGCTACCTACTAATAAAAACTATATTCATGGTTTATAGAAGAGTTAACACTGGAGCAAAGGAGAAAGCGAATACTAAGAAGAATTCAGAGAAATAGGGCAGTTAAACGGTGGGTGGTTGTTCGACTTGATCGACCCAAAAGCAAGAAACTGGGTGTAAACGAAATAGCTGCGGATTCCAGTGGTGATGAAGAATGTGACCCAGTTCAGACTGCCGAAGGATACCAATGCCATTTGTGTCCGTTCACTTCAAAGAAAATATCTCGTTTGGAAAGACATCTGGCATGTATCCATGCTCATGACGTGACCTATCGTTGTTCAGAGTGTGGATTCACTTGCAAATGGAATCGAGAATATTTTCTTCACATGAAAAGTCATTTTGAAGGACCTCCATATAAATGTTCGAACTGCGAGTTTACGGCGAACAAAATTGGCTCTTTGATTGGACACAGGGTAACCCACTTAGACCTGAAACCGTATCATTGTACAGAATGTGATTTTAAATCAAGAACAAAAGCAAATCTTGCAGTACACTTGAAGACTCATAACAATGAGAAGCCTTACCGATGTAAGAATAAATTCTATGTTCTAAATACAATTCTTTACTGGAAACACGGTAATTAAAATTCCCGATTTCAGGTGGAATTTGTGGTCGTAATTTTGCTTCCAAGAACTCCCTTGACCAGCATGCAGTGGGTCATAATACCGATAAAACGTATTCATGCACACAGTGCCCTTTTTCTACGAAATATTTGAATCATTTTACCAATCATAAGAAGACACATCACATCCAAACTGGAAAGAAAGGGAAAGGTAAAGGTATTATAGATCGTTGTTTTTTTTTTGTTGAAAATAATTTATGTAATTATATTTTGGTATTTATTGAATGCTTTCGATTGCTTTATAATGTTAGTTGCCTTTGATCATAGAACTGTATCGGTGCTCGGACACACAATGTAAATACACTACATCAAAGAAGTCGCAGTTAGACTCTCATATGCGATCACACGCTGGTGTGCGTCCTCACGTCTGTGGTATTTGCGGTCGTCGATTTCTTGAAAAATCTCATCTCGTGCGACATGAACGGATTCACTTTAATGAAGTACTAGTTGTTTAATTCAACAGTTTATTTGACATCCGAACATTTTCACAAGTCTTATTGTAATTTTAGCGTCCATTCAAATGTGAAGAGTGCGATTATGCTTCTACCCGTCGGGACAAGCTCAAAGAACATAAAACTAGGCATCACGGAGTGAACGCCTCGGCAAAGTCTCCTTACAAGCCTCGACCACATAAAGGGAAAGGTTCTTCGAGCTCCAATGAACAACAAGGAGTAGTATATGCGAAGAAATCAAGTGCCCAGCCTCAGCAAGCTCAGCAGGTAAAATTCACTATAGTATTGAAATATTTAAAGCAGCTTATTTTATTGCGAGCGGTTGAAAGTTTTTGTAACTATTTGTATAACCGCTATTAATAGCAACAATCTCAGCCTCAGCACCAAGATGGAAACGTTGGAATTCCAGGGACAGGAGGGGAACTGGAGTTCATTATTCCTCATGGGACTCCAATTGGAACATCTGAAACTGCAGGTCAAGCCTTTGCCCAACTGACACAGTCAAACACTATTGACCTCCAACAAATGGCGAATGCAGGGATTGTCCAATTGAGGCAGTTTCAACCGGTACGAATTTTGTGTAGTTATTTTCATAGATTGCACGTTTCTTGCATTTTTATCATTTCCAAAAAAACTGAAAGGGACCGGTATGCACTCTAAATTCAGGTTACCTAAATTTATTTTGAGAAGAGTCATGGGATTAATGGGTTGTTTCTGTAGGTCCATGCAAATGCAGCTTCCTCTTCCTCCGCTTCTTTAGCTTCTTCTACTATTTCCTCAAGTTCTTCTACTGTCTCGATATCTCAAGCCGTAATTGGTGGCACGTCTTTGAACTCATCTATGATGACTATGCGACAAGCCACTCATCAACTTGTTCCTGCTCCTTCTGCCCTTTCTATAAAGACTTCTTCAAATGCACACACTGCTACTATTGACGCAGGAGGAGGGCGAAAATTAGCCAAATCTAGATTTATTCTGGTACAACAGGGTAAACCATCCGACACCATCCAAGTGGCTCAAACCCTTGCTTCATTCCCGGGTACAATTTCAGCACAAGAGCTTCAGCGTACACTTGGGATCAAATTAGAAGATCTCCAAGCCCAAGGCATTATTGGAATACAAGCTGGAGGGACTGGGCCAAGAACAATTAAACTCGAAGAGTTAACCGGTGCGGTTCAGGTTTCCGGACAGGCTTTAAATGCTCAAGTAAGTTGTATTTTGTATCTTATAATTCTAAATATTTCATGCGATTTAATTAAAAACACATTACATGTTCGTTTTAAGGGTACAAGGGTTCAAGGGCAGACTGCCATGGTACTGGATGCATCTCAGTTGCAACAGCTAGCAGCCGTGGCCGCATCCGGCGGAGGTTTCGAACGAGGAATTCCGATAACTATCTCTTCAGTTCAAATTCCCTCGAATGCAGCAAGTAACGCGAGCACTCAAGGGAATAGTAACAATCAAAACACTCAAGGTCAGCAGGGCGGTAATCAATCTAATGACTTCTCAGGCCTCTCAAACCTCTTCTGCTGAGCAGAGTGTGAGAATAATTTATAAATCCGTGTTTGTTGTCTAATGTACGTATAATAATAATAATATGTAATAGGTCGACGATTTATTCTAATTAGATTTTAAGACAGAGATCTTTCATCTCATGTTCACTTTTTAACGTTTTGATTTTATTTTGAAACAACTATTTATTTTCACAAAGCCTTTGGTGAAGGGAACTTAGTTTTTAGATGTTGCCTAGTTGGTACCCATTTAAAATGTCTAAACTAAAAACTAGAATTTTTATTATTGTAGTATAATAGGATTTATAAGTATTTTAATGTAAACTCACGTGATGAAAATATATAAAGTTGGTGAGTACAAACGTATTGGATTGACCTCATTAGAGTTTGTTGGGACTGATAAAGTCGCTTGGAAGATCTTTTACATGGAACATTCGTTAGATCCTTGTGCCTTGCTATTTCAAATGTGGATTATGATAATCACAACAATTATGATTATAATTAGGACCCCAATGCCTAAGAGGACGAATTTTTTCTGAAAAAACAAATGCGCAATTATTGTTAGTAATTAGTAATAATGTGTTAAGAGATATTATGAATTACCTTCCGTAAAGATCTCTGTTTTGGTAGAGCTTCCTTCAATTCCTTAACCCCTTGGTCAACGTACTCCTGAGTTGTAGTAATATTTTTTTCAATACTATCTACCAGAACTCCCTTAGAAATTTAAAAGCAGACGAATCAAGTAATGTTTCATTTAAATTCTAATATTTTGAAGAAAGACTGAAGTTATGCTTTCAAAAAGTTATATACCTGTAGCTCAACACTTTGTGACAGTTCTTGGAATAACTCGGCTACCTCTCTGATAGACTTTTCCAATTTTATAAGATCCTTATTTCGAGCCTGTATGTCTTCGAGATTCTTCTGGGCTATTTTTGTGTCAATCATGATCTGGAATATGTAGAATTTTATAAGCCAACACGCTCAACTTAATTGATTTTAATGAAAGTAATTACCGATTTCGTAAATACGGTGACATTCCCCCTCTCGATCATATCTTCCAAATCTTCTTCAGAATAGGCTGAATTAGCTGTAAATAAAATGTACTATTAAAGTATATGGGAAAAAATGCAGTCTGAGGTTTAAGTTAAAACTTTTCCGGCTTTAAGTACTCGACTTACTGATTTCCAATTGTCGTTTTAGACGAGCTTTACATTTATTTTGATAATTGACCTGAGCCAGTTTGTAATCAGTCATGATATCGAGGAATTGCTTGAGAAGACTGGAATGCTGCGTTTTTCGTATTCTCAAAGCAACGGGAATGTATCCTGTGCCCTGGTTTTGAACAGATACTTGCTCGCCGTGATTTTCAATCGAAATCTGCGTGTCTCTATTCAGTTTTTCTTCAGTTTCTTTGATCCCCTTTTCGATTGCTATGATTTATCATTATTAACATTTTTAACCCAAGGATTAAATAGCCGCCGAGGTTTGATGGATGCACTAACCTTTCAGTTTCGTTTGGATTACTGAAGAACATGTCTTTACCTTATCATACAAACTGTTTAGCTGTTGATGCCTTGCTATAGGTTAAAAAACTATTGAAGACGGAAGTTTCAAGGACCAATAATTTTATATTTGAACGTACTATCGTTTGCAATGGGAATGGCTAAAATGTCTGCCTCGATGTCCTTAATATCAACAACGAGACGTTTCAGGTCATCGATAAGCTTGCGAGTATCTTCAGTCTTTTCCAAAAAAGTAATCATTAATCAAGAAAACTAACTTCCTCATTGTATGAATCGATGTTTGTAAAAACAATTACTCACCGAGGAGAAGAACTTGCCCATGTCTGTGTTGACTCTACTTCGTTTTCGAAAGTTTTGGATCATTTCCATGTTGAGAAGATTAATTGTTGAGGATTCGTGTGAAAAGGAAACTAAAGGTCAAAATTTCGTTAAATCTGAAATGAAGTGGGAAACAGAATCAGGACAACAGAATGATATTGAACGTTCAAATCACAACCAATACTTTTTCCTCCAATATCTTATTAAGTGGTTATTCGAACTTCTCATAACACATTGATGGTTGGATTTAAAGTTAGTTATAACTGTCATGAAGTGACAGCAAATACATAGACATATACAACATTACATGACAAGTAGAAATTTATCATAACATCGAAAAATAAAGTTCGGTAAACCGCATTAATCTACCAACACGAAGTAAAAATCAAAAGTCAGTGCAGGCAATAGCGAGAAATTGTCGTCACCTCTCTAACCACAAAGAATGACACAACTCGGAATTACGATCATTGGAATGTTGAATGCATGTCTTCGTCATTAGAATTTTCATTGCAGACGTCAATGAGAAATTTAGATCCATCCTAAAACTAAGAATACACGTTGAAATAAATTAACATGGCAGTAGAAAAATCTTAATCAATAATTACTATCGTCCGAACTATGCATTCTGCAGTATTGGAGCTTTTACATTGATTCTTCTAACTTAAATTTTCTGTAAAAAATTGTACTATATGTTCAAACTCTGATACTAAAACAATGCAATATTTATTTTTCGGATATTCTTACATTTTTGGATAGCAGTTTCGCATCGAAAATTCAATTCCTGATGACAGTTAAACAGTTGGAAGCTTATCAAACATCTTAAAGGTTCCGTTGATGACTGAATTATCTATAAACTATATTAGAGATTTAAAAAATTCAAAACTCACGAAGGCTAGATATATGTACTCTACCTCTTCTGATTGCATTGTTACAATTACAATCTAGTTGATTCTAATTCAATGATGGTCTATTTGTTCATCTTGTGTTTATCAAAGCTCAGAATTTTGAACACAAACAATCGCCGATATAAGATGATTATTTGTCAGCCTGTAAAATTTAAACGGTAACGTTTTATTTAGTTTTGCTGGCGGTACTTTAGGTTGCAAAAAATGCATCCCAGCATTCCCAGTACAATTATAGGGCACTCAATTGTGAGAAATACTTTGCTTATATACTGTTAATAAATTAATAACAATCCTTTACAGGGAACCTCAATCCCCTTAATGCCCTTTTACAGTATGAACTGCGAATAGTACGAAATTTCACAGCATTTTATCTGGCTTATTCAAATATTTGTTTAATTTTAGGCTTTCTGTTTTGGCATTCCGTATTTTCTATATTGTTGAACGGTTTCAGCAAATCATACAAGAGCTTTAAGTACAAACACATAAATTAGTAACTTATCATAAATCTGTCAACGAATCAAACTTCACAGAATCACACAATAGTAAACTCTGTCGAATCTTCCACTTCGCATGCAGTTAAATTACCACTAAATTATTTTTCATAAATCTGAGGAAAATATCATCAGAAAAAGCCCAGAGTAACTGCTGACTGCAGTCAATTTCTTTGGAGATTAGTTGATGTTTAAATAGGGATATATGTTAGGGCGGGTCAAAAGGCAATCGGAATATGTTTCATTGGTAATATTATAAGGCAGAAAAAACCATTCAGAGTTGTAAACTTATAGATCCCACCATCATTAACATTGTAGTGTGATAATTGCATTAACAATACGGTAAATACAATCCCCTTAAGTAGGTATTTTGAAATGCTTCACTGCTTCAGATCACACAGTAAACGACCTGTAACATTCAACCTCTGGATCTTCACCTGCTCACTTAATCAAAGGACTTGAAAGACAAGAATTGAAACAAAGGCAATCGGAGTGGTCCATGGAATTACAAAGGCAAATCTTGAGAGTTGTTCTCCGCATATTATAATGCAAGCTAACTTACAAAGGATTTTAGCACCACAATTATTGCTTTCGTTTTAAGGAAGTGAAAAGTAGATCACCAGGCCGAGAACAATCAAAATGATTATGATTATGATTATTATATATATTTTTTTCTGAAAAAAAACCACAACATACATTTAAATATTGGACTTGTAAATTGCATAAATGAAAATATCTGCAAAAAAGTACCTTTCTTGCTGCTGTTTGGAGCACTTGTGCTTGAACAAGTTGTTCAGTGGCTTTCTCTGTGTAATCTCTCGTTGAAGTAACTTGGTTTTCAATTCTGTCGACAATTTCTCCCTGAAAAAAATGCAAAATATTCATATGATAGGTTATCAAAGCGCAAATCGGTCATTGTTATGTGCCTAGGTTTAACGATAGAATATTTACCTGACTTTCAACTAAAGTAGCCATCTCCAAAAACATGTCGTGAAGTTCTCTTAAGGACTTTTCCAATTTTAAAATATCGTTGTGACGTGCTTCAACATCTGCTAGCATTTGCCTAGCTTGCTCTGATTGAACTAATATCTATTGAATAATTTGTTAAATCATCATCCACCTCACTGGTCACTGAAAGCACAAAAGAATTCTAAAATGTTTGTGAAATCTTACACCCTGGGTGAATACTGCAAAGTTGCCTTCTTCAATCATGCTCTCTACTTGATCATCAGTGAAATCCGCGCCCGCTGTGTTTTGCCAATTAAATGTCAATGAAGATTAACATCTTATGTGTTCACTAGTAAGTTTAAGTACTTACTGATGTCTAATTGACGCTTTATTCTGCCTTTACAACGATCCCGGTAGTCTATTTGGGCTTTTTGGTAATCATTCATGACTTCGACGAATTCCCGAAGCATCGAAGAATGCTGAGTTTTCCGTATCCGTAAACTCGCAGGAGTAGAATCTTTTTCTACATCCTCTTCCTCCTGATGAATCCCCTTCTCTATATCTGAATTTTTATAATCGAACAAAATTAAGATGTGCTATTGCACTAACAAACACTGGTAACTTATTTTTAATAGTTAAAATACCTTTTAATTTTGATCGAATAACCTGGGAACTTGTCTTTACTGTTGACATGAGACTGTCTAATTCTTGTTTTTTTCCTGAAACACAATAAATCAAAATTTGGTTTGTTATTAAAATAAAATCTAACAAAGTATTGTATTCAAGCTACTTTCATCAGGTAGTGGAGTTGACAAGATTTGTCTATGATGGATCTTCACACTTTCAACATCTGCTTTTAATTCTTCGGTCAACTTTCTTAGGTCTTCGACCTGAAATTAAAACAAGTAGGTAAAGGTGGAAAAAATCAATGCCACATCAGAACCACATATTAAAGCAGACAAATAATTTAAAAAAACAACTTCAAAATTCAAAATCCAAACCTGCTGAAAAAACCTGTCCATCCCATTTAGCCTATCCATTTGAATGACCACTACCCCTTCACCATTACTGTACAATGGGACATTATTCAGGGTGGTTGTCTGTGCTGCATCTCCACCATCTGCGTCTGATTCGCCAATCTGTCCATAAAAAAATTTAAAAAAATTATTTCCCTTTGAACATTAGAATCCATTCAATTATATCATTAAACATACCTTTCGCCGCAACTCTGGCAATCTATCTCTCGTCATTTTACCTCTTAAGGCACAACCCTCAGGAAAATATATAACTCTGAAGGTGTGCGACCAATACTTAACGTTTCAGTTTAGGTCAAGAAATTCCAAAACATGCAGAACACTCCACACTCTTCGGTTCTCCGTGTAATGTTTCTTTTCAGTTAAAGCTAATGGACAAGATTCCGGATCGGAATGGGATTGTTGAATTACGGCAAAAACTAGCAGCTTCAATCACAAAGCAGCACCAATGAGATCTTGAATTTTTCTCTCAGCTGCTAGCGAATTTAAAATACAACAAAATCAACTTAAGTGTCTGCTCCGTTTTGTTCATTCTACCATATATTTTCACTTATCAACCCACCATACCTTAGCTGCCACATCGAATCTGTGAATTTAGTAAGGCCAAACGTGACATGAATTAAAGATGACTTCAATGAAAACAATTTTCAGGCAAATGAAAGAATGATGTCACTATCCCATCACACTCAGATTCAAGAGAATTGCATTAGCCATATATACACACAGACTATGTAGCAGAATCAACAGTTGACGCAACAGGTAAACCATTCAGCCTCCAGCATAATTTCTGCAATAAAGCACACACACACACACAATGAAAACATCCCAGTTATTTTAAAGACCCGAATACAAAGGAATACAGAGCTTGAAGATTAAAGATTAGATAATGTTTCTACCTTGACTGCTGGTGGTAATTTGCATTTAGTTACAATAATGGGGAAATTAAGAGAAAAAATTAGAGCTAATTTTGTTTACTGCCTCCTTCGAGTTTCGACCCTTCCCATCCCCATCCAAATGAAGCTCTAGGACTGGCCAGCTAAATCATTGTTCCCGGTTCATCATCTTCGCCGCCTAGTTAAACCCAATTACAGACTCGTTTTAGTACATTTTGCATTCCAGATTGCATTCTCAAACCAAGTTTAGTTTAGTTATAATTCGTGCATAAATCATTGATACTTCTCTCGCATTTTACAATGCTAAAAAAGCTTAAGTAAGCAAGTAACATTGTTAGAATAAATGGCTTAATTGAGTTCGCAATGATAAACTTAGAATAACATTTGAGTTGAGTCCGATCTTATCTCGTGTTTCAATGCACGATGTAGATCTTAATTATTTCTTGGAAATTCAATGTTAAATCAATACACAATATTCATTAACCCATTAAGTCCCATTATTAAATCTTAGTACCTAGGATGACTCATATATGAGATTAGCCCTTTCGATGACACGACAATCGGCAGCCATATTAACATTATGACAGGATACTGGATAGATTAACTTGACACTTCCAATGGCCCGATTAACGATATGAAAGCCGAAAGGGTAAATCATAGCACATAGCTTTCAATTAGAGTAAAACAATATGACACTTGTGTCTTTTAAGACAAATCAAGGAGGACATTATTGCCCATCGATGATCACTCGGTTGCAGAAGGGTTATAATTTCTATTGTTCTTCCTACCTGTACTTACAATAATTTTCAGCCCGAGCCAGGGCTTATGGAATCACCATGTCTGTCTGTCCTTCTGAAGAGACGATAACTCAATAACGATTTTCCCGATCTATCTTAAGTTCTGGGTTTATGTGTATTCGGTCAAAGAAATACTCGAGTTCGAACTTCGAAGATGGGTTCAATCGGTCGATTATTAAGGCAGTGGGGGCTGACGCTATAGGGTTTATATGAAAATGCAGAGAAACCCACTAAAATCAGTACATTTGGTCTATAATCAAATAGAAGCGTTGAGTTTAAATATAAGAACAATTGGGTAGAATTACGGCGGTGGTGGATGACCCTAGGGTGTAAAAATATATTCTAAAAAACACATGCCGAGGCGTGACACAATTTACAATTCGTTTCACGATTTATGAATTTTGCGCCTTACGACCAAATGCCCTACGAAAAACAAAATTGAAGTTTGGGAAGTTTCAAAATTGGTTATGAATGGTTCGCAGAGTATATAGTTCTATGGTTCGCAGGAAGATTTCCAGAGAGCAAAAATTAATATTTAATCTAGCTAATTCCTAGTTAGTTTTTAATAACGGGTTAGTCACAAGCAAAGACGTAAACGGTAGAAATGGGTAAAGGTAAGCGGAAGCAACTAGCAAAGTTGAATAGTACAAAGACTAGAACTGCAACTGACAAGGTACTCTTCTCTAATTATTATGTCTAACTCGCCTAACCTCTTCATATAAGTTATTAATTTTGATTGCAGTAAACTTATCATTCTTGTAAATATCAGATTCAGATTCATTACACAAAATTACCTTATTTTCTTCTGTCTTGAATACTCTTGAAGTAATTCTGGTCACCCGCCCGGCCAAAATCGCTGTAAAACCTTCGTTGATGAATATAATGAACCACACCCCCTACACTTAATCACAATAAACTACCTTTCACCGCTTATCCCGCACATTTGCAAAAGTCCTTTTAGAAATATTTACTTAAATTCAGATTTTACCTAGCGAGTTAACAATAACCGTGGCATGTCTTTTCCTCTTTTCTCTCTTTCTTTTTGAGAAGGAGAAATGCGGGACATGCCCCGTGTCTAGGTTTTTACGACGCTGGCTGGTGACTGAACGAATGACCAAAAACATTAATTTTGCAAGGAACAATCCGCGCCCCGCAGTTGTCGTAATAATTATGCTGTTCAAAGTTTGTTTAACTCCACTGGGTATTTATTTTTCAGGCTCATCATCCGACTGCGGAATGTTTAGAATTAACGGGTTTTGAGGACCTGACATTGGATTCAAATACGAAGTTCGGCTTGGTGGAATTAAACGAATTCGAGTGCTGCAAAATTTGTAATACGGTTACGAACCTTTGGTGCTGCAGATGCCGTATTGCGGCTTACTGTACGGATTTATGCCGCCTGAAAGATCATGTACGACATAGGTTAGGCTCCTCAGAAGAGTGCTTGGCGGAGGAATCGGTAGAAATCATAATAAATCGCCCCGATTGTCAAGCTGAGCTTATAACAACAAAGGACATCAAAGCTGGGGATACTTTGTTTATTGAACCTGGAATCTTATTACTCCCTGATACCAGAATGATGTTGGCTCCAAATGCAGAAGAAGAATCGAATGCCGTTTGTTTCGGATGCCATAAGATGCTGCCTCTTAGGTGTGCTTTCAAGTGTAGTAAATGCGGTTTGTCAGTCTGTGGACGGGATTGTGAGTATTGGGATTGGAATATTAATACTATTAGTATTGCTCTCACTCTTACAAGAAAATATCAAATTGCGAACGAGACCTTCTTACTCGTAGCTACGAATAAGAAGGTCGTATGCGCGCATATAGTTCTCGTTCGCAGCCTCGCCTTTACTTGGAGTGAGAGCAATTTAATACTTACATTTACTATGAACAAAATTTAAAATTTGCGTTTAAAATATTTTTAGGTGAGATATTAGATCGCCATGCAGGCATGGAATGTAGGATCATAGAGGACATGAAAATGGTAACCACTAACCAGTTAAACTTTGTATTTTGTTCTTAAAAAAAGTTTATCATGGTATTAATTTAAACTGAACTGTTACAGCAAGCGAAATCTCGAGGAGAGCGCGTGGCCCTTGGATCTGATCTAACTCTTCAGTACGCTGATGTATGTATTGTTCGAGTTCTTGTGTATTATCGAAGCGCTAAAAATAAACTGTACGAGTGGCACAACATCAATAAATTGGTCCTAACTCAAAGCTTTCAAAATATGAAAAAGGAATCTGAAGGAAAAGTAACATCAGCATTATTCCCACTGTCTCTACGATTAACCAATGGAAATATACCCCTGGTCAGCAGAGTCAATGATATTATATCTCATTTCGTGGAAAACGTATATGCCGAAGGATCCTTGTGAGCATTATTTCTTTGTTATGTTTAATGGCGATTGTCGACCATTTTATTTCTCAATTTTTACATTTGCAGTCACGGGCTTCTTTACTTGTTCAAATCAATTATGCAGCAAGATTGTTCTCCAAATGTAGTCTACATGAAAATCAGCACCCCAGTATTTGCTACCAATAGTCAAAAACTCTTCCAGCCAATGGCAGCAAAAGCAATCACAAATATGAAGGCAGGTTCGATCGTTAAGTTCAATTGGAATATTACACAATTTTCCATGACTTACGATAGAGCTCAATTTTTGAAAGAGAAGTATATCAGTTGCTCCTGTAAACGATGTGCAGATCCTACCGAGTTTTCAACATATGCAGGAAGCCCACGTTGTGAAGTGTGTAAGATTGGCTTTTATGTCGAGCCCGAAGCATATAGTTCTAACGATCGTGTTCGTAATCCACGAAGAGGTTCGAGTGATTATTTAGAGACTGTCCTGTGGTCTTGTAATTCTTGCAATGACAGCACGTTGTATAAAAACTTACACTGGCTGATGGCAGACATCGAGGAAGAGTATTGGGACATGACTGAAGAAAAGGATCTGAAGGATATTATGCAAGCGGAGAGTTCTTTTATTGACATGCAGGAAAAAAACCGTCTTCATCCTTCTCATGCCCTGATATTAGAATGGAAATTCAAGTATTTAACTCTTTGTTATATCAAAGATTTATGGGATTTACGGATTGAAGTTGTCGAGGTTGAAATCCCATCAGTAGATGAAACATATTTGAAAATCACTCCTTTTCCAAGACAGTGGAATATACACACATTGAAACGGCTCTATAAACGATTGGAATATGCTAAAGAATGTCTAATCCATTTGACTCATACACGGCAATTCGGATATGCTTATAGTAATAAACAGCTTTTTCTTATGCGCTTATATATGTATTGAACTATTTTACTCAATTCCTTAGCAATTGCTTGAACTAAATGATCTCTAATTATTGTATTGCAGTATTTCTCAAAAAAGAATTGGCAATGGATACTCTTCTAATTAACTTTAATCAGTACGCGGTCTTGAAGTTCCAAGTACCTGTTGAAAAAATGAAGACGCTGCTGGCCGAGGCTTACTCCTTGTAATTGAGGGCTTATCCCTTATGTTAGTTAGAATAGGGTGGAGTGAGAAATAAAGGGCTTGTTAGTAACTTAAA
>JAQFYM010004076.1:0-16593 GCA_034694785.1 Agrenia bidenticulata | reverse complement strand
GATTTTATAACAGGACGATTTTTACTATCTGGTATGTAACAGTTTGTTTTTTTGTCTTATAGGCATGTTTCCAGGAAATAAATATATGTTTTATATATATAAAAAGTGTATTTTACATTAAAAAAGCGATTTAAATGCGTGAATGGCGTAATTTATGTTCATTTAAAATTTATAATACATAAATATTCTAAAAAATTACAATTTAATTGTTACAAAAAATTTAAAAATATAATGTATAAAAAATATACATGTAGAGAAAAAAAAAGACTTCGTAAATATGCATTTATATGGCCGGTAAGTATATTCATATTTTTTCACAATGCTTAATAGCATGATGAAAAAAAAGGAAAAAAATACAAAAAACTAAAAAAAAAATACAAAATACTAGAAAAAAAATACAAAATTCTAGAAAAAAAAAACAAAAGGTATAAAAAGAATAAATGTGTGTTACACCCTACAAATACCGCCACATTTTTGTATAGCCATCTAAAAAATAAGGTTTATTTTTTTGGCAGATAAAAAAAATTTTTAAAATATAGCTTCAATTGATGGATATACGTTCTCAGTCAATATAAAAGCACAAAAACAAGCAAAAAGCGCTGTGGCTGTCATATATTTGTTGCATTTTATTATTATTAATTATTGTTGTTGTGTTTGCATTTGTACATGCATAAAACTATAAATGTGCATGTATAATATATTTGTGCTGATTTGTACTCAGACCATGCATGTATAAATCTGAAACATGCATGTATTATATTTTTTGGTTAGAAAACTTTAACGAAATATTCATTGAATTACTAGTTTTTAAAAAACCTTTTTTCAATCATCTGAATTTGTATCGAAGAGAAAAAAACATTACCGTGTTAGATAAAAAAAGGCTTGGATAAGCTTTTATTATGTTTTACGCAGTAGCAAAAATGCAACATGAAGCCCTTGTTTACAATTAGATCTGGACTAAGCGAATTGTAAATGAGGGTTTATGTACAGGAATCACCTACTAGAACTATGAGTATTGTGCGAATTGACGTTTAAAATTAGCGCGCTGTTTCAAAATAAAAAATAGGACAGATTTTGTCAGTTTTTTTGTGATAATATTTATAAATAGAGCGAAATATTTTTGTATGATATTTTCTAAGTGTTCTTAAGGTCTATACTTTTTTTAAATAGTTTTCAAACACTAAAAATTACGTGTTATTTGCAAGTCTATCTTAGCTTGTGATTTTTGTTGTATGTAACGGTATTTACTATTGAAAAAACTGTACAATTGTTTTTTTTTTGCAGTGTTAGATGCAAATAATTTATTTACAGCGTGTAAAGGGGGTTTGCCTGCTGATTAAATAAAGTACTTATTATAAAGTTGATTTTTATGTTTTTAAAACTTAAAATTTGTAGTGCTCGTAATATAAAACTGAATAGTGAATGTTGTTAGAATTATGTTTTGGTGTAAAGCAACCCGAACCCATATAAAATAAACTAACCAAATTTATTAATAATCTCTACAATTTTTCTTTGACACAAATACTTGACAACTATAATTTACAATGTGCGCTGTATAATTCTACTATTCTATGTATACATCTTTGCATTCAATTTTTTTACATTTAAAAATACTAATACAAAACGCCAAAAAAAATATTTTTTTTTTTTGCTGTTTTTTAACTTATGCCTTTTTAACAATTTTGTAAAGCTGCATTTAAAAATTCTAACTTAATTCTATCACTGACTACCATTTGAAAAAATTAAAATATTATAAAAGGGTTCCCAGAAAAAAAGTTTCCAGCGCCCTTCTCAAATGTAATTCCGTTTCTGCATTCGCTAAGGTGCATATACACCGTTTTACAAAAGATAGTTAAATAAAGCTAGTATATCCTAAATTGCGTAAAACCTACTTAAAAAGTATTTTTTAACATAAATGTGTATCATGTGTAGTTTTTGTATCTATCCTGGCACTTTTTTGTTACATATTAATACATTTCGAAACAAGTTTAAGGCTAGCACGTTTTATATTGTTTTTCTTTTTTTATGATGCCTGCATAAACTAGTATTGTTGTCATGTAGCAATGTCGCTGTATAACAAGCAACTAGAAACTTTATTCGTATCACAATGTTCGATTAGGGAGTAATTTAGAAAGCCTAGGGGTATTGTGAGTATCGAGTACCTAAACTTTAGACCAAAAACATAAGTGTTAACAATACATTAACTTTTGTGCAGATTAGTCGCCGTGGATAAGTCTTGATTACTAAGTATTAAAAGGAAAAAGTTGTTTTTTTAAGTACCACAGATTTACGTGAAAAAAGCATTATATTGCGGTAAATTATAAAAAACCGTATATTAAATCACTTTTCGATGAAAATTGTATATCGTTGTTTTATATAGATTTTCGTAAGAATAGTAATCGTTTATATAATCTCAAGCGAATGCATCTCTTTCGAAAATTGCCTAAACATTTGTTATCAGAATTTAGAAAATACGCAGAATGAAACCATGTAACGGGCAGTCTGACTGGATCTTAAATACTGTTCTGCTGTTTCTTTTTTGTTTTAAGAAGCAGGTTTTTTTTATCTCAAAAGGTGTGTCATTCCTTTTTTAGTAAAAACTTAGTAAAAAAAATAATTCTACAAAAATTTACTAAAATGCGAAGAAATACGCAAATTATAATCAATAAACTTTATATAGTTATAGAAAAGCAGGCGATCTTTCTATAGACATTAATACAAAAATACCCTTGTAAACAAAATATGTATAAATGGCTAGTAATTTCTTGCTCGAATAAAAGATTTGTGTGACATAAAATCTTTTTTATTGGGTTCAAAAAAAAGAGACCTGCTTTGAAAGTTACAGAGTGAATGTCAATTACTCTTTTTTTTATGCTATACATTAGGGTGTAATAAAGTATCTTGCTGTGGAAAATCTAGTTTATTATAATTCGTTTTCAGTTTACAAAAATATATATTTTGTATTCATTAGTTTTCATAACCTTACAAAAGTTTATAAATTTTATACATAAAAAATATTTCCTTAGTAATAAAAAAGTTAAGCCAATTTATTCATTTCTTAAATAATTCCAGAAAAACAGCTTTAAAAAGCAAGATTATTGCAATGAAAATTTGTTTTTACATAAACATGGGTCCAAAAAAGCCATTTATGGCGATTAATTGCAATATATATTGTTTTTTATACTAGGGTTGTTTTTTGTCTGTAAAAAATTTGTATATTTTCTGCGAATATCATAGAAAGCCATGGATCTGATTACATACTGCACAACAGAAAATGGGTACAAAAAACTCTTTTTACTATTATAAAGCTTTTGAATTATTACAAATACCTTAGTAAAATTCTTGTTCGTATCGGTTTGTTATTGAAATTCTTCTAAAATACAAGCATATTTTGATTTTGACCACTTTATTGTAAAAGAACAAAATTTTGAGTATTTTGAAACGAGTTGAAAAATCCCGGGATTTAATTTCTCAGAAAAAAAAATCACTAAACAATGCAATGCCGAAATTGTTAGTAAGGTTTAAGTACGTTTTTGTTGCAATGCATTGTTTTCATGTATTTAAAAATAGTTGATTGTTTTTATACCTTTTAAATTCCGCAACTGGATGCTTTGCATGCAAATTGTTACGTATGCACTGTAAAACAAACCGATACGTGTACTTAATGAGTTAAAAAAAAAATAGATGTTTTAATATGATTTTATATTGTTTCGAACCTGCACAGTAAAAAATACATTTATTTTTATTGCTAATGAGCTCATATTTTTATACATCAAAAAAGCTTAATCAAATATTTCTTTTCATTTTTTTTTTGATTGTAGAATAAATGCTAATACGACGTTAAAATGATTCTTTTACCCTGCAGAAAAAAAACAACAACTAATAAAAAATAATATTATTTTGTGTATTATGCCTTTTTGGTAAGAAAAAAAAACACAAAAGTCGATTACAGTCTCGCAGATTATTGATAAAAAGACGTCTACAAAGACAGCCAATTATGACAGAACCGGGCAAGACTGTTACACTACAACTAGCACAAAGTTCTCTTGTCTTCTTTAAATGATTCAGTTTATAATTTATAATCGTTAAAAAGTTTTCGAACTACTGTTGCTTAAAGATTATGATACATACATTAAGTTAGTAAATGTAAAATACAAACATAGCTTTTAAATAAATTTTACATAGGATAGATTATTTTTTTGCACTTAAGACTACATAATCATAATCTGAAGTCTTTTTGGAAAAAAAAGTATTGCATGCTAAAATAAAGATTAAAAGCGAATTTACATTAGAAAGCACATTTTGCGATGCATATCAAGCCTTGTTACTTATTATCAGTTAACAGAAAACAAGAGCATTTATAAATACTCCATGTGCATCTTATGTTATATAAAAACTCTATTATTTTTGTTTTTGAAAACAATGCTTAAAGCTTTCAACGACTTGTTAGCAAGGTAGTACCGATTTATGTTAATTTAAAATAAGTTTTGACTGCAACAAAACAAATACGAACTTCGCAGTCCACCAGAAATATAAATTAAGTACAAAATCAGTTTTTAAAAATTATGTTTACCAAAGTGTTGTAATGGTAATGCTTTTATGTGTATTATGTCACGCGTTTCTAACTACAGGTATCTCTGCGTAAAGATCTACATTAGTTGCATTTTGTTTTTTTACATATTGACTTGTAATGCAGTTAAAAGGTCGTATAAGCACAGTATGTAGCTAAAATATTATGCAAAAATTATGTATCATACGAATCCGAAATACTTATTATTTCCTAAGGTTTTTTTCTTTTTTTTGTGCAAAACCTAGCAATCCCGGTATCAAAACTCTACTTATACCACAAAACTTACCCCTGGGTGCTATAGTTGCTCGTTTAAAGGCTTACGTGAGATTGGTGCCCTATTTTGTATGATTAAACAGCTTTGCGTTTAATTTTTAAGTTAAATTTTCCAGTCTTAAAGTGCATGTAATTTGCAAGGGCCAATATAGGTTTTTTTGTTTTCAGGTTGAGTTTTATAGATTTTTAAACAACCCATTTTTTTAACTTACTATCGGCTATGTAACAGGTTTTTTTTAACAATATAAAATTGAAACTAAGACAAAAATAAGTTTTAAAACCTTGAGAATCTTGTAATTTAAAAAACGGAAATAATCTAAAGAGATCCATTGCAACAAAAAGAAATATAGAAATTTGTAGAAAAAAGTTCTGGCTGGTTTATTGATTGATATAAATATTTTTTAAAACATTTTTAAGTACTCGAAAACAACACAAAAATTCTTTAAAACACTATAACTACACGAAAAAATATAAAAATATACAACAAGACTTTCCAAAAGTCTCGTTTTGCATGTCGGTTGCGATGAAAAAGATACGGCCATTAATTTTTTTTTTATGTTTCTGCAAAGTACCGAGTAAAAAATGGCTGCGATTTGTAGTCTATCTATTTGATACTCAAGACATGTCTCCCTTTTTTCTCTCATTAAGAAAATAGCTATTGCTCAACCACTTCAAATAAACAGTATTTGCACTGGAATCTTAAGTAGAGACTGCAATACCAAAACTATTGTTACCAAAACTGGCTAAAACCAGGGTTTTTTGACACATTTGTACCGTTATTGGATACTTGAAATGTTTTTTGTCCCGATGTATTTGAAAAAAAAATCGGTAAAAAATCGTGAAAATACACAAATACTATTAGTCCGTTGCAGTTTTACACTTTTATGGCGTAACTTTAAATATAAATTTATTATAATACCGGCGTAAAAAAAGTTAAGTAATACTCAAACATAAAGAATCAACCAAATACGAATTCTATTTATATTAACCTAGTGAAATTTGCATTTTTACAATTATTGGTTACCTTCATTACAAAACATATGTTTTCTATAGACGCAAAAATAATCCGTCAATAAAACAGTACATTCTCGCCCCTTTGAAATATTAAATGTTGTTAATATGATTTCTAAAAGTAAAACTAGAATGTTTATAATATTGATGAGCTAATTGCATTTTATTTTACATACAATAAATGTTCTTTAATTTATTGTTTTTTTAATGTTAATTTATTTTTTACTTATAATTCAAACAACTGAATAACAGCCATTTTTCTGATTTAGACAAGGAAAAAAACGCAAAAAGTATTTTCGTTACAAAAAACCTATTTTTAAATGCAGTGATAACACACTGGCAGACAAAAAAATATTTTTGTTAAAGTTCGTTCGTTAAACACATGATTAACAAATCAGGTAGAAAAAAATAGCTTTTCACAATTGTATGAAAATAAAAAATTATAAACGCGCATATTACAATGTAATTTATGATTAGGTTTTTTTGTATGAGTTGTGGTTATCTATGCAATTATGTAAAAATTAACATGGGCTACGCTTACAAGTTTTTAAGAAACACAATTTGCTAAATATAGCTTTCTGTATGTTGTTGAAAAAACTTCTACATTAAAATTTTATCGTTCGTTTATTTAACAGATTTCACGATTACAAATTTGTCTTTTAATTCTCTACCACGACGCAATTAATTTTTGTTATTGCATACTCTACTTCTAATGTTTAACGTACTTACAGCATTTTATGTGGCCATATTTATTATTTTATTTTTCTTTTTCGACCGAAATTTTTTATCTTTTGCGTTTTAAGTACAAAGAATTGTAGCAAAAGATTTTCGGTAAATTTCGGTTATTTTCTAAACTATCCGACTGAAATTGTTGTTTTTTTGGTATCAAACCAAATAATATATTTCGGTTTTGCTGTTCGTTTACTTGTAAGCATATTTATTGTGCCATATATAATTGCGCAACTATGTTAAACTAAAAAGCAATAATCGAAAAAAGTAAGTATTAACGGTATAGCAGAAATAAGCGTAACGACTTAAAAATGATTATTTTTGCAATAAACTGTAAAAATCCTTAAAATTTTGTGACGCATATTTAATTGCCTGTTAAATATAAACAAAAAACACACACAGATGTGGAATAACCGTTAAATTTAAAATGATGTAAACTAAAATTTACAAGTCATACTAAATATTATATGGTAAAAATTCATTTTTTGGTCCTGTTGTGTTTGTTTTATAATTTTAAATACCTTCTATATAGTAATTGTGTATTTACATTTAAAAATATATATTATTGCAAATTTCTGGCACTTGTATCTACCATGGAAAAAAAAAACCCTTTCAACTTGTATAAATATGATTTAAAAGTATCATGCTAATAGATTTTACACCGTTTTAATGTAAAATAAACGCCAATATAATTTCGATATCCATTTTAAATATTTTATATGTTTAAACACTTCAAAAAAAGGTGTAGTTCTATACATACATAGAACCAATACAGAAGATTTTCATCTATAGTTTAAGCGGTCGAAATACGGCAAACGTAAACAGCGCCAAAATTTTAATTCCATTTGTCAAAAAGCAAATCGTTCAAAATGCACATTGAACTTAGTCGATTATCTCACAGGTCGTATTAGTAGCGGAATTAAAAAAACTGTATAAGGGACGCGTTTAAAATGCTCACATATTGTATTTTAATCTACCATTTATCAATCTTAAAGATCTCGCTTTAATATTTTGTGTTTTTTGTATTTAAAAGTTATAGTTAAATGTAAATCAAAAATATTAAGCCGCTTCGTCAGAGATACAAGTTTTGTATGTAAAACAGAGTTACTAGTAAATGTTTTTTTTATATGAAAAATGTAACGAAAATGTTTTTATATAATAATTTATACCTCAAATAATTGTATTTATACGAATAAATATAAGTAGTTAGATGCACAAAAAAAAAAAACACGTTTAATCATTATCAATGTACTCAAGGTTCTATATATTGCAGCATTTTGAAGCAAAAACCGAAAAACAAAAACAAGCTTTTTTTGAAGTGTACTAAAGATGAATTTATATTTAAGAAAACTCATTTGGCTAAGTAAACAAATTAATACGAAAATTATTCATCATAAGATAAAAAAAATAGTAATTATAGACTTTACATGCGTCTTATACAATTTTTTTAGATCTACAAAAGCAAATATTGAAGTAAACTACAAAGATTTTGCTAAAAACCGTTTACCTTATGTAAAATACAAATATATCTATATAATTAAATTTTTGAACATATAAAAAACAAAAAGAGAGTTCAATTATTATACAGTTTATCTGTTTCTTTGTACATAAATTATTTTTATACGTATAAAGAAAAATCATTTTGCGTATTGTTTTCGTGTATTGATTAAAAATTCAAACAGAAAAGCCATAGTAAAATTGTACTTTTACACAAAATAAATTCTTTATAAAAGCAATTAAACATCTGCCCTACTCATTTTTCTGCAAGTATGTACATGTAGTAAATACCAAACGGTTTAACTGTGCAATTGGTACATAAACTTTTCTAAGTAGCATTTATGCAGACCAATTTTTTACATTATTATAATTCTTACTTCAAGATAGAAAAATTGTTTAATTCATTAAAATTTAGCCGTTAAAAATAACTTTTTTCCTTTTTTTTGTCAATGTTTATGTAGGTTGTGAGGAGGTGCGTAAAACGTGATTTTTTTTATGGTTTAAAAAGCTGAAGATATCTTTTTTAATTTTTAATTATAAAAAAAAAGATAATAGAACAAGGTTATTTTACATTCGTATATGATGCGTTTTTAGTTTAACCTCCCTCCCCTGATACGTTTAAAAGTGTTTCATATCATATTGTAGATGAATAACACCATATGAATGCGTTATAAATATGCGGATAACTAACCTTTTAACGACATCAAATAGTTCCTTTTTTTAAATAGTCTTTTTTATAAATTTTAGGTTTGACACGATTCATTTCAAATTGTTTATACTTTGAAATGATAAAAATTTTTTAAACTGTGTTATAAGCAAAAACCATGTGTTTTGTTTTTACAATCTAATGCACAACATAATAAAAATTATAGAAAATTCTTAGTTAAGTAGTAAAATGGTTTAGGAAGGCACATAAAAAGTGTTATTTGAGTATGGATCAGAAAATTGACGTTTTTTGTATGCTCAACCTAAGTATTTATTAAAAAAGAAAAAGTATTTTATCAAACGCTTTTCAACTTCGTAAGAAAATTATATACACAACTACTTTCTATAATACTACAGAACTAGAATAATTTGCTTGCTATTAGCCTACACTAACCTATACCTTAGAGGCATATTTATACAAGGTATACATAAAATGCTACTTTTCGAAGAAAATTAGTATTGGCAAAAAATTGCACCTATAAAAGCTTTTTTATTTAAATACATAATTGTTGTTTTATATAAATTTACAGCAAAAAATAAACTTTCAGATTACATATACGTTGTATTTAAGTATGCAAAAAAAAGCTTTTCATATGTATATTTACACCAGAATCTAGCATTTGTAATGAAAAATGTTTTTTTCAAAAGACAATAATTTTAAAAATGTATTTGTTATAGGTATATGAAACTTGTTAAATTGTGCAGAAAACTTGTTAAAATTATGATAAAAACAGCATTTGTATATAAAACCATGTTTAAAGTAAATTTCTGTTATTTTCTGCATGTACGCTAGATATGGCACACGTATAATGTTTATTTTTGTAAATGCTGTAATATGGCGAAATTTTATCTAAATTAATATTTACTCAAAAGGCAAATGCATTTGTATAAATGCATTGCACATATAATGCTTTTGCAAAAATTTGCAGTTGCATTTACTTTGCAATATGTAGATATAGTTGTTTATTTTAATTTATATTTTTTCTTATCTATATTTAGTTGTTTCATACATTTTCGGAAATAAAATGATGTGATATAAAATCTAAGTAATACTAAATTCACAGTAATATTTTGGCACCATTATTACTTATTTATCTAATATTTTTTATTTGTTTCCTCTATTTTTATTTTTTCTAAGAAAATATAAATGTTTTCAAAAGTTAATTTTATTGTTAAGGAAAATAATGTACAAGATACACGCCGGTTTTTGTTTTTAAAATCAAAAAAAACTGTTTTTGAATTGTTAGACTGTAGTACAATCAGCCAAACCAAGGTATCGACCCTCTAACAGCTTGATGAATACGCATTAAGTCACAAGGGTCCTTTTTATTTGAAATCACTATTTGACGTGCCCCTCCACAAAAAAACTTTTTTTATCTGACTAAATAAAAAAAAGGATATCAGTTTTGTTTTTATATTTGTTTTTTTGTATACAAAAATAGTATTTTTTTTTGCGTGTAAAAAGTAAAAAAAAAGTCTTTCCTAAAAAATTTTTGGATAATTTGGTCATCAGGAAAATAAGGCCGTCTTAAATTTTTCTAAAACTGATGAAAAAAGAAGATTTACTTGATTACGCAGTACTATTTCTTATAGATAAAAAACATGGATTAAACATAAAATGAGAAAAAGCTTTTTTAAAAGAAGGCTTTGTATTGTGTAGATACAGCGTTCTAAGCAGCAAACATTACTACACAGCATTTTGTCTATTGTAATAATAAAAAAGCACAAAAAAAAGTATTTTTTCTTGTTTTTTTATACTCTTAAATAACCAAAGTGGCCAAAAAAAATTAAGTAAAGCTATCAATTTGCAACGGTGTAACTTTTTTACTGTTTTCAAGCGTGTAAAAATGCTTTAGGGCCAGTGTAAGAACGCAATTATTTTTATTTGACTACAAAGTAACTTGACTATATTTTATACATAGTTGTAGCCACGAACAATAAAGGTTTTTTTTTTCAAAATGTGGTTTTTAGTAATAATGAAATACTTCTTGAGATGCAACATGCACATTAAAATATTTCTACAAAACAACAAGAATTTTCACGCATGCTGCACTTATGGTGTAGCAAAAAATGTGATAGCAGAATCAGTATGCATCAAAAGTACAAAAGAAACGTTTGTTGTTTATTTTTTTGCCTGAAAATATTATACTATGCATAATACTTTTACATTTTTAGGCCGTGACTGTTTCGCTTACAGTTTTTCTTGTTTATTGATCCCTAAAAAAGGGTCAAATTACAAGAATGTGATCCTATATTTCTTATTTATACCCTTTTTAGGGATCAATAAAAAGAAATATTCGTCTGGAAAATAATATTTTAAAAAAAAAATGTGTTATTGGCAAACAGACACGCCCTTGTTTTTTATTTTTATAGAAAAAGTATATTTTATTGTTGATATAATATGATAATTTTTTAATTGTTATGGATATTTTAAAGAATTTAGCAATAAAAAAAATTGACATATTGTTATAACTTGCAATGGCAGTTTTTATAGTTTTATTCTATACGAAACACAGTAAAGTTAGCATAGTTTGCTGATTTCTGTATTAGACAGTTTCTAAAGACTAGATACATACTTAAATACATAGTCTCTTTTCTGTATTTACCAATACGCATTATATACGGTACAAGACATTTTAATTTGCTTTATGTGTGCGTTATTGCGCACCACTCTGCAGTTGAGCATGATACATTAATTTTAAGATGTAATATTTTTTTTGGTGTATAATGTTTCTTTATAAAACGTTAGTCTGTCTGCAGGTTAAATCTTTCAAAAAAGAAAAAAAAGACCATGTTACAGTGATATATTCTTTAACTAAAATAAAAGTCCTATAAGGTAAAGGCAAACCTGATCTTGTAGACAGATGACGTTTTTTCTGCCAAAAATACTACAATCCTCGTTTTATCAACCCCCATGCAAGACTTTGTGTATTTTTGTATTGACAGAACTTATATTTCTATATAAGCTTATGTATAATTTTTTTTCAAGCAAAACAAACAGTACAATAAAAATACACTGAAAAAGAAATTGGGCAACACCATTTTTTTTGATTTATTTTTTAAAAGGTGCGTTTCTAGCACAAAAAAGCTTTTTTGTAAAAAAAAAATAATCGCGGAAATGACTATTCTTATTTTTTAATTTTTTCGTCGACATTTTAGAACAGACGGGGGGGTTAAAATTATCGGTCTATGGGTATCACCTCTTATTAAAATACAAAAATCAAAAGGATTTTCTTTTTAATTATGCGGAAACAAAATAACAATTACGCAAATTACTTTGAATGCTTTTGTATACATGGTATCTGTATAGTGGGTCGTTGTAAACCTATACCAGTCAGCATTTCTTTTTTTGTCGCGCATTTAGACCGGGATTGCAGAAAAATACATCTAATGCTTTAAAATGGTTAAAATTCTAGTATTTATATACAAAAATCTACATAAAGTTTTTATTCAATTAAATTTTATATTCTGTGTTGCCGATAAATAGACGCTCGTATTTTTATAAAATAATGCTCTTTTCTAGCATATGAATAAGCATAAAATATATTAAATATTTACCAACACAGTGCTCTGTTACCTTTGATAGTGATGAAATATAGATACATTTTCTATGCCCTTTATATATTTATATACATATCCCGCCGAAAATTATGTATACAAGATTTCACCTTAAAACCAGTATATTTTTAACAAAGCAAAAGGTTAAGAAAGTTCACTCCCGGAAACAAACCATTTTTATTATAACAAAATATTTTTTTGATTAAAAAAGTTAAGAAGATGTATTTTTTATCGAATATTTGATATTACGATATCTTTCGTCAATTTTCAAAATAAATTAAAAAACAGTGCTGTAAGAAAAAAGATGAATAGACCATTAAAGTCTATTGAGTTACATACCTATGCGCGTTTTTTTCAGAATCGATGGTACAGTTGGTTTTGTTTTACTTTTATTTTTTTTTCTATAAATTCTCTTTTTGTTAAAAACATGATAAAGCGCGTTTATGGCAAAGATATCAAAAATTTTGTTTCAATATATTTTAAAAATTGCACTTTACAATTTTGCAATTTTTTTATATAAAATATGTCTCTCATTTGGAGGTTGCAATCCTGAATTTAAGTTTACGGCTTTTAAACAATTTTCGTGAGTATTTTTAAGTTCAAATCCGAAAAAGATGCATTTATATTTATATTTTTATACGAGATATAATATTTTTCCTTTAGTGAAAAATTTTAGTGTATATTTTGTAAATATCAATAAAGCCACAATGTAACCAACCAAAAGTACCAGTATTGATATGTATCGATCTATTATAAACATTTCAATTTTTACACGATAAATTTTTGTGAAACAATTGTTTAACTGTAAACTTGCTATATATAAAAAACAATACAATAAATACTTAAAAAATAGTTTTTTAAAGTTTCTACGATTTTAATTGTAATCATTGTTTTTAATTAAGCTTGAAACAACGATTTTTGCAGTTTCCGATTTTATAAGTTTTATAACCTTTTTTAAGATGGCATATCATAAAATAATCTTTCAACCTACTTCTGTATATTATTGTAGGATAGGCATGGTAAAATCGCCAATACGCAAATTTGCTAGAATGAAGAAAGTTTGAATACAGAAAGTTCTGTCTTATAATTTTTTGATTTCGCTTGGGTTGTATTTTTCATAGGGGAATTGTAAAAAAAAAGTACTATTTTTCTATGAGTTTGTTGTGAAGTCTAGCATAGTTAGATACCTGTACTTTTTTTATAGCAAATTCAGTGATTTACGTCTAATAATCATATAGTAAATTACCGTTTTCTAAAAAAAATCTTTTATATGCTGACAGTTACCAATTTAGGCGAAACTTGTATGTATATAATACATTGATATGAGGCAGCATAAAAAACTGGTATTTTAAAGTGTGATTTTTTTATGGAATTTTACATGAACAAAAAATGTTCAAAAATTTTTATATACACTGGATAATTTCTTATTAGTTTTTTTGTATGGTAGACAAATTTTTCCTATATGTAAAAAATTGTATATTTGCATCTAACATATAAAGTACACTTTCTGCTTGGTTTAAAGCGTTAATCATATATTTCACAGAATAAAGTACTGCTTAAATCGTGCAGTGCAAAAAACTAAATAAACACTTCAACGCTAAAATTTTCTATCTAGTATCTTTTTGTATATTTTTGTAACAAACTTGCGCCGTATATATACACGAGTGGTATAATCCTAGATAATCCCAAATAATATCGAGCTCCCGGCGATTTGAAAAAACATAAACTCAACTTCCGGAAAAAAAAATTATATCATTTTTGGAATTTTTACTCTTATTTTAGATGTCATATTCATCTCGTTAAGGAATTGTAAATAAATGTCAAAATTTCATTTATCATGTAAAAAATTCAAAAATCCAATAAAAATGTGTTGACAAACAAAATATCGTTTATGTTTGCATTCAATCCACTTGAGTTTTTCTGATTTACATTAAAATTCTCTTTTCTTGTGCATTTGTATTTTACAGCTTTTTTGTTAAAAAATATGGTTTTTACGGAAGGCATTTAATATATGTAAATTTGCAGCAATCGGGGTTAAAAAGTTACTACTAAAATGTGATTTTGCACCTTTAGGAGACCGAAAAAAGCCCACATATATATTAGTTTGACAGCCTTAGGGCAAAAAGATTATCGAAAAAGTTTTGTATTGTCAAACCTTTTAAGGCTTTTTTTTAGATTGATCATTTGGCTACTCTAACAAGAAAATATTTTTAGACATAATAAATACAAGTTAGCTATAAAGAGCTATTATCAGGACTCTAATAGAAAATGAAAACTGCTTCGTTTTTAAAAAGACTGGAAAAAGCACTTTTACCATTGAAAAAAGTATGTTTGGCAAAATTGCTTACAAGCAAAATTTTGTATTAGATTTCATTAAATAACACAATAAAAATCTTTTTAGATTACAAGAAAATAAACAAAAAAAAAAGCAAAAATTATTATCGAACTGTAAAAGTGACACTTTTAACGACAAAAAATTGCTTTTTGCTATGTTGAAATTGTATTTACCGTAGATAATACACGAATTTTGTTTTTAAATGAATGTAAGTATTTTTTTTTACATAATTAAAATTTTTTATAGAAAAAAATCATATTCTTGCGTGTTTGAATAAAACGGTACATGATAAAACCGCCACTACAAAACAGGTTTGATTAAACATGCAACATAGTTTGAAAAATTTGCATGTTAAGAAAAGACTGTTGAACGTATTCGGTACCGTCTAGGACAACATTTATGTAACTAAAACCTAGTTTAATTTTAATTTGACATCTATAGTGTTTAATTTAAAAAAGATAAATTACGAAAAAACATTTTTTTGACAAGAATTTTTTTTTATGTTGTAGAATTTTCTAGTTGAAAAGTCTATATGCATACTTAAATCTAATTTTTTTAACACAGGCTCGCTTTGTATCAGTTTATTATCTGTTATGTACAACTAAAAAGTCAGATGTACTGTAAATTTTAAAAATTTTAGTATGAAATATTTAATTTAAATTTAAAATATATATTTTCTGTATAAAACTATAATTTGAGTATAAAATATGATTTATCTACACACATACTAAAAAGACATATTTTTGTGTTTATATAAATTTGTTTGTTAATGCAACATTTTTGAATGTGCGCCTGGTTTTAAAAAAAACAATCATTATAATATTTAAACCCAAAAAGCATACGAACCCTCATGTTCTGAATACTAACATGTTTAACAGCACACACACTGCATTTACTACATGAAAAATGGATTTAAATGTACGCGACGCTTATTATAGCCCTTGTGGGCAATGATGCTACACAGAAAAGCAAGTTTACGTTTTTCTTTCAGAAGTAACTATTTTTTTGGCATAAATGATACTAAAAAATATAGCAGATACATACAAATACTTAAATATGTTGCAATGAGTTTTTTTAGCAAATAACCGAATGAAATTTTTACAAGTATTTTTAGATCCATACCGAACCATGATTCTCGCGTTTTTCAACTGTGCACGCCATGTGTTTATGGATGCGTATTTTTCGTCAAATTACATAGAGCAAAAATTACAGCTTTTTGGTTTGCAAAATGTGCAAATTGATGTATTTAAATTTTATTTTAATGCAAATTTATTTATGATGATTGCGACAATTGTTTAAAATTATATACTGCAATTTTTGTGCTTAAAGAATATAAAACCTTTATTTTAGAGCAATATGTATATTTTAATGCAAAATGATTGCCATAAAACATACAATTTCTTAAACTTCTTGAGATATGTAAAAAAAAAAAGATACGATTACAAGAGGAATAGAAATGTAAGACACAACAAAAAAAACATTAATATAGAAGGGCACTTGCATGTAATTTTAAAACTAAAAAAAGCATTAAAATGAAGTTAAAAGTGCATAATGAACATATATTTGCTACAAATACCTTGAAAAGAGTTTTAAATTGTATGAAACAATATCTAAACCAAATTTACGTAAATAAAGACAAGAAAAAGAGTAGCTGGAATCAACAATGTTTATAATCTAGGGTGTGCCTCGGCCGGGGGTTTTCACATTTTCGGGTTTCGGGTCGGGTCGTGTAGATCGGGTTTTTTTCTGATCAATTTTTCAAATGTGGACCTAGGTAATAATTGTGGCGCGCCCAGCAAGCCCCCCGCGCCCAGTCTGCCTTTGGGAAATAAAAAGGTTTTAGCGAAAAAGCAAGATATAACAAAAAAAAGTAAACATACATGAAATTTGTCAAAAAAATCTGTGTTTTTCGATA
>JAQFYM010004075.1:0-16598 GCA_034694785.1 Agrenia bidenticulata | reverse complement strand
TTGCTCTCCGGAAAGATGCTCAAGGGACGCTCCCTCGAACTGTACCCGAGAGCCACTAATTCTGGCATCTATGCCAACAATAGTAATAAGGCTTTTTTCCAGTAATGTGCTCGCGTTTAACCTGAAAAATATTAAAAGATTCTAAAAGGTTTGACAAATAAATTTTTAGGTGTTGATAAAAAAAATTTATATTTTTATATTGCTAAAATTGCGTTTTTGTATTTTTTGTCTTTTACAGATTATTAATGTAAACTGAGTGATTTAACTTGAATTCGAGGCTATTTTTATTGTCCGATTTTCTTAGTAAAAGTAAAAATTTATATGCGCATTTTTTGTGCTTAAAAATTTAGCACTTCTAAACACTTGTAGCTTTTTAGAAAGAGAATATATCTCAAAAAAAAAATTTAACCGCCGTAAATTGTGTTTATAAGGCCTACGGAAATGCAATATGAACATTTTTCTTGCAAGTATTAAAAAACTTAGAGGATTTTATAAGCTTCTTTGGTACTTTTTACCGGCAATTTTTCAATATACATTGTTTTAAAATAAATAGACTTTAAAAGAATGCACGGCTAGAAATAAAAATAGTTATTTACAATCTTTCAGTTTAAAATATTGAAATTACAATTGTAGTATGTATACAAAGCACGGCACACATAAAAATAATGTATTGACCGCAGTAAAATATGTTAACAACTAAGTAGATAAACGCAATAGTTCTTAAGAGTGATAAGTTTGGCTAATTATTCATGAATAACAACCCTCTTTTTAAATATGAATCTAACTTTTTTTAAAAATTGTGCAGTTTAATTTGTTTGCTATAGGATAGAATGTGTAACGTTTACTTTACTAAATGTATTTTCAAAAAAAGCTTCTACACACCTGTAGCTTTTATTACAACATTGTGAGTTTTTACGTGTGATAAAGCAAATATATTATGATTAATATATTTTTTCATTATTTAAGTTGGCTTTAATTAAGAAAAAAATCTGGACGGGGTTGATCCCTTTTAAGTGCTTGCTGTTTATCTAAGAAATTGTAGTTACCTTCCCCGCCTTGACTTATTCTGCATATCAAAACTCATTTTAAGCTCTAGATTTCATTTGGTTCCAATTTGGTGTTTTGATAGTTAAAGTCGGTTTTTCTGTCGCTTATAAACCTAAAAAAACTACTCTTTATTTAGCGAAGTCGAAAATCCCTTGACCATATTATGAGGGGAATTGATTTAAGCCTTAAAATGGCCCACATGGTCAAAATAAAAGCTACAAAAAAACAAAAAATAATTTTTATGTATTGAGAAAACTAACTAATACTTTTTTTTTTTTTTTGGTGATAGTTTTTTTATAGCTTTAAGTAAACAGTTTGTTGTATATATAAGGAAAATAATAATTAAGTTTTATAAAAATATTGTCTTGTATGCAAACAATCAATTTAGTTAGAATTTTACAAGATTGATAGATAATTTTTTTTTAAAAAAATGTTAGGTTGTAAAACACTATTCATTTTTGACAATGAAGATAATAAAATATAGAAATAATGTTTTACGAAGGTTTCGTGATAGATATATATTTTGAACTTTTGTAAACTACTTTGATCTATATAAATTATATCCCCAAAACGCATTTCGCTTAGATAACAATAGATAAACCCTTTCACTAATTTTTACACAAATGTCCGTAAAAAATGGCCGCTATATTTTTTTTACGCCAATATGCATAGAAAAAAATGCACTCCTAATTATTTTTACGCATATTTGCGTAAAAAAAAACAACCTTTTAATTTTTTATATAAGCATATATGCGTAAAAAAACAATTTTTTAACACTTTTTTTTTAAAATTGTAAAAAACGTGCACTTTTATTATTTTCACATAAGGCGAATTTTATTTTTGTTTTACTTTTTTATATACAGGGGAATTTTTTCTAAATGGTACAATTTTTTAAAATTTTCAAAAAATGCACTACATATTTTCAATTTGTTGTAATTTTCTAAATAAGCCAAAACTTCCATAATTTTATAAACTTTTATCTTTTAATGTATTTATATTGTCTCTATATTTTTTTAATTTTTCCAGATTTTTGCAATTTTTGTAATTATTACGCGTTATCAAAAGTTTTATTTGATAAATGTTTTAAAATTATTTATATTTTGATGAGTTAGTTTTGATATTACATTTTAATTAGGTGTAAAATTCCAACTTACCCCTCATACTGTAGTAAAATACACTTCTACCCTTTTTTCATTTATTAATGACCCCTATAATGGTATAGTTTAAGATGAAAAAGGGTAGAAGGGTATTTTACGACAAAATGAGGGGTAGTTTAGCATTTACCCGTTTAATTAAACATGTGTATTGGTTGTTTTTTTTGGTTCTTTAATTTGATTTCTGTTCATTATATTGAATTTGTTTTTTTCCGTCAAATATTGTAAAAAAAATGTGAAAATTATTAAAAGAGACAGATGGGTAAAAAAAAAACTAGAATCAATCTTACTAAGATTGAGCGATAAAAGGGTTGATAAAACTCAACCGAACTACAAAAAAAAAAGAAAAGCGGTACAGTTGTTCGTGATGACGTAGATATTAAAAATATTATAACATGGGAAAAAAGCTGTATTGTTGAAAAATAGAGGGTAGGGAAAAGAGTACGCATAAACGGTAAATATTCAAGCAAAACATAAAACCAAGCAGGTTTCAAGGGCGAGAAAAGGTTAAAGTAAAGACGATAAGCGAACAGCGTGTTCAAAGCGAATTATTTTAATAAAAAATTTTCAGAATTTAATAACCATATTACCGCTTGTAAAATTTTTCATCTTTAGAATACATTTATTTTGACAAGTGAAAATCTATAAAGTTTTATTTTCTTTGAATAACAAATTTTAAATAAATGTATAGGTCTTTGATTTTTACTTACCATTCTAATGACGAATTTTTATTTTCGGCAAACGAAAATACACTCGGAATACTGTTTATTTTAATTTTTACTTCCATTGCTTTTTTTGTTTATGTATAAAAAAAGTGTAGTAAATCTAAATAAGGAAATTGGTAACATAAATTTGTATACTTAGGCACAGGGACACCAAGTAAGAGGAAATCACACCCTTCACAAAAGTAAAAAATGCAAATAAAAATGCAAACACTACTTAATGGGTAAACAGTCTTTTAAATAGTATATCAGAGATGGTAAAACGGCTACCATCCCTTATTCTTATTTGCCCTCACCAATTCATGATATTTTTTAGGTTAGTGATGACTGATTTTATTATAAAGAACATTGTTATTGAAACCAAAAAATACGCTGAGTTGAGACCCCGGTAAAAAGGTGAGGAACGTTTGAAAAAATGTTAGTTGGTAAGTTAAAAGATTTGTTACTGTCAAAAATTATATTGGAATATGCGATCTTCCAACTTATGAAGATTACTGGCTTAATAATGGGAATCCAGATTATCAAGGAATAGTCCCATAAATCCTATGCCACAGCGGATATTGTCTCTTGGATTATTTCTCTATACATTGGATGGACCTGGGGTTTTGAAAAGATGTTTTAGTATCATCGGTTAATTTTTTGTGGGTTTATTTCATTAGTACCCCTGTTTTGTTTGAAAAATTTATCTAAACTTTTGATTTTTGTCTTTATCTTATTACTACTTGTTCAACTAGTATATAGAGAAATGAATTCTGACTCAGCTAAACCCGCCAAAAATACAAAGTAAGTCTGAAAACGTAAAAAAAATTGCCGAAGCTATCTCACATAAAATGAATTTAATAGGTCTGTAATAAACGAACAATGCCTAAATATTATACTTGGGTGCGAGAATTAGCATATATCGTTCTGAGGTGTTATTAAAGCAAAAAAAAATATGTTTAATAAAATAAAAACAAAGATTACGAATCAATTAATGTAAAAAATATCCGAGAGCAAGACCAAAAGCTATAAAAAAAATCTAACAACCCTTATAGTATTTTTAACGACATGGCCATTATTCGATACAATTATTTGGTAAAAAAACGTGCACTTTTTTAATAAACAATTCAGGTATGTTTATGCTGATAAGTAAGGGGGTGTAGATTTAAACAGCATACCTGTGTAGCACTGAGTGTTTACCTTGCATATTTTTGTGCTCATTGAGTGACTGGCGAAAACCCTCTTTAATACAAGATATATCGTTTTAATATTAACGTATTATATGGCGTAGAATAACAGGGCTGGCACAGCAACTCTTTTTCTGTGCCCATAGCATTATGAATTAAATAGTGAACGACTTCTGTAACTAAAAAAATGCAAAAAGAGAAAGACCTAGAAAAATCGGATAAAATTTTATACGATACGAACACACAAAAAATAGAATAACAATAAATTAACGATAAATCTCTTTGTTTCTTTTACGTTATTTTGTTCCATAATCTGTAGCATTTTTTTTGACTTCTCTTGCTTTCATTATAACTATAAATTATAGTTGTTTCAAATAAAATCCGTCATTAAAAGCTTTATCAAAAAAGCTTATCTCTTTGACTGCACCTAATACACAGATATGTTACACGATTGTTTTTTCTTTTAACATGCTGTGTTCTGGTATATTTTTTTTCTTCTTTGTTTCGTTTGGTTCTATATTGGCTGCAAGTATTTTGCTTTTAGATTTTGCTTTTCTCTCAAAAAATTTTTTTCATTAATAATTTTAAAATCTTTGTTTTTCTTGTAATACACATATTTTTTTTCTTTAATAACACCTCAGCTCGATTAATGCTATTTATTGCATCCCAAGTATGATATTTATTCAATGTATCTTTTTTACACTAACTATAAACCCATTCTGTGTATTAAAACGTCAATAACAGTCATAATGTTTGCAAACCTACTTAGTATAGAACGAGTAAGCTGAGTCAGAGTTTATTTCTCTATATACTTGTTTTGAGGTTGTAATAAAATAACAAAAAAAATTAAGGGTATTACCGAGGTTAACGTACAAAACAGCGGTTTTTATAAAACAAAACTATTATTTTATAAATTTTGCAATTGAGTTATTATTTTAATAGCAGGTTTTAAAAATCTAAATAACAGGACGAGAATTAACATCGTTTAGCTAAGTAAATGGAAACAAAAAGACATTGAAAAGCTACTAAAATGCAAAAAATAACAAAAAAGCGACGTTAATTGCCTGTTGCCAATCAAAACGCAAATATGCTTTCAGAACTTTTTTTACATGCTAAAACAAACAAATGTTGATAATTGCAAGACTCTTGTAATGCGTATGCAAATCAAAACCACTATATTTATATGGTTCTTCTGTATACTTTACTTACGGTGGTCGAAACAAAAAAAACTACACTTCAAGTTATTGTGGTACGCTTCGCTATAGTAAAGAAGTACCAGATAATTTAAAAATAATAAAACAAACAGCCAAAGGTGATCGTAAAAACTTTCAGCAATCATATTGACAGCTGCATCGGTTTTTGGATTAAGAGGCAGTTAAAAGTCATTTTTTATACATGAAAAATGTTGTATAAACAGTGCAAAGCAAGATACACATATTTTTGTAACATGCAATCATTATAATAGCATGTCAAAGCATAGTTTCCAGCCGAAATTCATCATATCAATTTTTGTATTTGCTGCTGGATAGGCAGTGCTTTCATTTACAAAAATGCACCCTACCCTTGTATTTGTTGTAAAATTAACATACCTCATTAAATCAAATTTACCTACAAAATAGCCGTACTTGATGCGTCATCTATCCAAAAAAAGATGAACCAGTTTAAAATCGTAGCGGTTGCAATAATTATAAAAGGGGAGTAAATTTGTTAGATAAAAAATAGACTGTTACTTATTAGATCGCAGATCCCGTAAATGAAAACAAAAAAAAACATTTCATGTCATTTTAAGAGCACGGCACAATTGCGATGTATTAAGGGCTTCCAAAATACCTTTTTGTTGACCAACTCGAGAATCGAGTATTTTACTACTTTTATTTTCGAGCATCGAGTATTACTCGAATATTAAGTGTCGAGTCATTTTTCTAAAAAATTGTCAAACATAGTTATGCCTTATTATACCAATTGCAATTAAAACTACTTTTACTACCTTTCATACTTAAAATGCAACGAAAAAAATTTAAATTATAAATTCTTTATGTTTTGTGCCGTGACTAAAAACACGATAATCTAAAAAATTTCACGCACAGAAAGCGCGGATATTTATACATAAAAAAACAGGTCAAAAAAAGTGCGTATATAAAACAAACAAAATGACAGGCTAAGAAACCGGATTAAGCAAAAAAAATATGAGTAATTGATGTGCAATGCACAAATAAAGAAATATGTTTGTAGTTCATATGCTGGCCGATAGAAAAAAAAACCTGTTCCAATAAATTAAACCATTTAAACCAAAGTTATACACATATAAAATGCTTTTTCTGCTGTAAAGAGGTGGAAAAATACGTGCAAATTGTCGTTGTATAATATAGTTAATATATATATTGTGAAAAACGCCATATAAATCGACAACTTTTTTTTATAATTGACATTCATACTGTGCTTACTAGCATCAGGGGCGGCTCTTATATCTATATATCACATTTGTTCTTTTTTCTTGGCTGATATAGATTAAGCAGAAGCCTAATCAAGAGCTTTAATACTTTGTGTTAATAATGTTTTAGTGATCTAATGTTTATTTAGATCTAAAAGACTCGTAATAAGAAAAAATCGTCACAATTTATTTCATTACATATTTTTTATGTTACATATATAACCCTTTCACCCCCATTTGATCGAACCACGAAATTTTTCTTTTCTTATAACTCCGAATGGTCAAAAAATGACATAGTTCAAAAAAATGCGAAGATGTGAAACAATATATAAATGTGTTTAGAGCATGTTTTCCATTTTTTTTGGAGAATTTGGTTTTTTTTTTTTGTTATTTCCGACGTTTTTTTGGTTTATGGATTCGTGATTAAATTTTCTGAATTTCGTTTTCTAAACCCCTGTAAATGACAAAGAACAATGAGTTCCAAAACCTTGATTTATTCTTTTCAGAGCGTAGTGTTATAGACGAGGATTCAGATGATTTCATAAGCATGAATACCAAGGAATTCGATGATTTAGACCCAGAAGAAGAATTTGAGGCCGTGAATATTCAGAATGATTTACAAAAAATTACAGGACCAACTGGTTTGAAAGCAAAAAAGACGCAAAGTGGCCCTGAGGACTATATAAAACTAGTTTTATGTAAAGATCTTTTTAAGTGTCTCAAAATACAAACAGAGAAATACAGGATAAAACAAATGATGAATTCAGAAAAAGATGATGCAATAGAAGTCACAAAGAAGAACAACAATGAAACCAAAAACATACACCATAAAAATTCTAGAGTTAAATTATTGAACAGTGCCAGCAATAAAGACTGTGTTGAAATTAGGACGACTGATGAAATAGGTAAGGAATCTCAAAACACAAAATATAATACTTTTCCTACAAAATCTAGCAATAATCAGAAAAAAATGAATGCAAGCAAAAAGTTCGCAAAAAAGACTTACGAAATAGCTCATTTTATCGGGATAAATATACAAATGTCGATTCGCCGTCTTCCTGAAGCAAAAATCTACTGGAAAACAGGGGAATATGGATTTGGGCAGCATCAAATAATAAAAGCTATGTCAAGAAATAGATATGACTTTATCAAAAAATATTTCCATTTTTATGACTCTTGTTTAGTTGGTACGGAAAACAATGAAGATCTAGTATCTAATTTATTGGAATTTTGGAATTTAAAGTTCAGCTTGTTATATTATTCCGAAGAGAATTTGTGTATTGATGAAGGAATGTGAAAATGTAAAGGCAGATTGCGGTTTAAATTTTATATGCCAGCTATGCCAAATAAATATGGGATAAAAATGTATTTTTTCTGAAATCTTCAACCGGATATGTGTTACAAATGATTATTTGTTCTAGTTTGAAAACAATAGATACTGTAATTTCAGAACTTATTTATGACTACACAGGGGTTCATACTAAGCTTATTGCTGATAATTTTGATGGAAGAGTACAAATAGCGGAGAAATTATTAGAAAAAGATATATATTACTGTGGGACTTTGAAAAAAGTAGAGGAAGCAGCAAAGAATATAAACAAAAATTGACTCCGCTAACAAAAGGAGAAACTATAATAGAAAATATCACAAAATCTACAATTATAAGATATAATGATAAGCGCCCTTTACAGTTACTACAACCTTTCCAACAAAAGAATCTATAGAAAAAGAGTCTTTTAGGAAAACAATTGCGGTGGAAAAGGGAAAGAAAAAACATCATATAATAAAGAAAACATAAAAGTTCCCGCTGATATTTAAAACTAATACAAAAGCATCGGTGGGGTAGATTTAATAATCAAATGACTCAGTATTACTCTTTAGCAAAAAGATCAGGAAAGTGGACTAGTAATTTTTTTTTATACTTTATATATCGCTATATATAATAGGTATTTATTAGCCAAAAAGCAAAATTGTGATGCAAAATTAATTTTACTAAAATTGCGAAGTATTATAAAAGATATTCTATTGAATTTCTCAAAATCAAATTGGTTTGTTCTAGAAAAAGAGATTATAGAAGATAAAATCAAGAATCAGCAAAAAAGAAATGTAAAAGATACAAAAAATACAAATACCAATTTCATTTCAATATATAAGAGACACAAGCTTATTTCTGTTAAGCAAAAAAAGTTATGTGTGCAGTGTCAAGTTGCCACTAAAAAAAGATAAAAGTATGAAGAAGACTAGTAAAAAACGTGTTCTTATTAATGTGAACAGTTCAATGTGTATTTGTGTCATAAAAGTTGTTTTATTGATTATCACGATACACCATTAATAAATAACGTAAATTTAATAATATTATTTTTTAATACATACCCTTTATTAAAAATGCAGTTTGCAATTTCTTTCTTTATATTTGATCAATGTTCTATTAACGATATTTTGGACATTTTGAATTTCTTGTAAATTTGTTTGGGAGTGAAAGGGTTAACTATAGACATATTTTTCCAAAAAACTTTTTTGTGATAAGATACAGACTACTAGGAAACTACGAAAAAAATACAGGAAATCACGATATACAACGTAAAAAATATTTCCTGTACTTTCTACTACAATCCTGTATTATATGCCCCTATTTTAGAGTAGATTTGCTGTGCCCTAGTAATTTTTTGCTCAGTAGAAAGTTATTTTGTAGATTCTTTTTTGTCTTAATTATTTCAAGTTTGCGTTGTTTTGAAGGTGACATAATTTTTTATATTGTGGTTGTAAACCAATCTAGTGTCTTACATTACAGTCTTGTCTATATATTAAATCCAGACAATTACTTGTTCTAAAAAATTCGAGTATCGAGTATTATAAGAATCCGTCAAGCATTTCGAGTATCAAGTAATAGAATACTCAATGAAGACCCAAAATTAGTATTGATAAATGTGATATTTCTGGAAACAAAAAAAAAATATTTAGATTATCTTGCCGACTTGTGAAAATTCTTGCGCCTGACGACAGTCCTAAAAAACTAACCATATCCAACAAAGCAGTAATGCAAAAGCAGATATACTAAGTAATAGATAAAAACACAAATAATAAGGAAGTGATAACCATTATCGCTGTACCAGCCCCATTAAGTTACTACTTTTTCTAAATAAATTAGAAAAAAGAAAAAAATGTACTGCATGTAGGGTTCTTCCTTATACAGTAACCTGGCCTTAGTTACTGCACATGTACAGGGCTAGTGTAACGTACAGTGCATGTGCTGTACTTAGTGTAACTTATGTACATAGCGAAAAATGTTAAATAGTGCATAGAAAAATATTAAAATAAAAAAGTTCACTATTTTTTAGATACAAAAATTCAACAAAAAATATCTGTTAAAAAAGTCCCTTGTGCGTTGATTTTTTTAGAGCTACGGACTTTTAAAATTTTTTATGGATAAAATATATACTTTTTTTAATAAAATATAAATATAGAAAAAGGGCAAAATTTACATAAAAAACACAAACGAAGAAAAAATTAGCGCAAAAAAAATCACAGGCGAATCATATTTTTTTCATATTTTCGATTTTTCTAACAAGTTATTTCTAAACAAAAAAAAAAACCTCGAATAACATGTTGCTGTAACTTTACACATTGTACAGTACGGCCAAGGCACTGCATATACAGTTACTTGTACCAGGGCAAATTCTAAATAATAATAAAAATACTATTGAAAAATGCAAGTGGTATGCCTATAGAACATAAAAGATTTTTATACTGTTATTTTATTAACAAATCTTGTTTTATAGTTTTTTTATAGTTTCAATATTTTTTTATAATAAAAGGCCGTGAACTACCTGTACTGTACTTTTTTAAAAAGTACAGTACGGTGCCGTACGGTACAGTCCCCGTATGTACTGTAACCTGTACAGGGCGAACCCTACTCAAAATACATAAATATTAGTTAAAGAACTTTCTTTACTGACAACTTTGGACGAAATCTTCGTATGTTATCGTATAAAATGAACGTTTCCCCTAATATTAAGTGTTCATTTTAACAGTTTCCATAACGTTCTAAGTATCTTATAATACCATTTTTTGCTTTCTTCAGTTTTAAACATTGAATTTTACCACATACAGAGCACGTGGTTGTAAGCTCGGAGGTCAACACGTTATGCTCTTGTAGGAAGTCAAGGGTATGTTCAGAACTTGCAATTATATTGTAAAACTTCTCTGAATCCATTTTTAAGGGGTTATTTAGAAATCAAGAAATACAGCGTATCGGCTTTTTTTATTGGGGCCGCCAAACCATTCAAGGGGGCGCCAAACAAAAAAAGCCTAAAACCTTTTTTAAATGAAGCATTAGCATAATGAAATGTAAAAATGAGCATATATATATAACAAGTAGGGTTCGTCCTCGGCCAGTAACCTGGCGCAAGTTACTGTACGGTACAATACTAGTGTAAAGTACATTACATATGCGGTACTTAGTGTAACTACTGTACATAGCAAAACTCGTCTAATAGTGCTTAAAAAAGAAAAAAATCAACTATTTTTTTTATATACACAATTCACCAAAAAATTTTATTACAAAAGTTTCTTTGTGCATTGAATAGTTTTTTTAGAGATACGAACTTAAATCTTTTTAGCGATCAAATCTATACTTTTTTTAATAAAATAATAATTTAGAAAAGGTGCAAAATTTTACATAAAAAACAAAAACTAAGATAAATTAAGCCCTAAATATTTTATATATAAATCATAGTTTTTTTTTTTTAGATTTTTCTAACAAGTTATTTCTAAACAAAGAAAAAAAAAACTGGAATAACATGTTGCTGTAACTTTTTACAATGCACATTACGGTAAAACACTGTTTATACAGTCACTTCTACCAGGGCACACCCTAATAATAATAAAAATATTATAGGAAAATAAAAGTGGTATACCTAAAAAAACAAGAAATAAGTTTTTACTGTCAATATATTAACAAATCGTGTTTTATTGTTTTTTTATGCTTTTAATATTTTTTGCTTACTAAAATGCCTCGAACTCCCTGTACTGTACTTTTTTAAAAAGTATTGCACGGTACAGTTACCATATATACTGTAACCTGTACCAGGGAGAACCCTAATAAAAAGATCTCAGTACGTTCTTGTTTAGTTGTTTAACTGATAAATTCTTGACCGCGTATTTTTTGACAGGTAAACGTGATTCACTACTTAAGTTTACTAAGAATCGCGACTTTTTTTTTCGTTACAATCCAAACTTAAGCCGCATAAAGCTTTACATTACTAAAGAAATTCAAAAAGGTTCAGAGGCGTCAGACCTCAAATAAATATAGGTTCCAAGATTCCAGAACTGGGTTGGAGCCCCCCTCCTCCCTGGAAAGCACTATTGCCTGTTAACCGTCTAACCGATTATTTGGTATTGGGCACCCTAGTGCAGTGTTATTTTGAAGATAAAACATTAAATGTCTTCTGGTTTATAAATCGGACGTACACATATAAACTTGCAAATATATTAGTTTTTTTATTGAGTTAATATTTAAGTAAATATTTTTGTTTAAAAAAATGACTACTTGTTAGATTTTGAATAATATATAAAAATAAAAAGCCACATGCCGTTTATTCCCACGTAGTGAATTTTATTATTAACTGTATTTTAATGCTTAATTATTATAGATAAAATTATAGAGTATATATTTGATTTATTTATAAAAATTAAAATGTAATTAATTTACTTGATTCTTACATATCCTTTCCCAACAATCTTCGATTTCATTCGGTTTAGCATATGGAAAAAGAAGACCAAATACATCATTCGTTTCAATAATATCAAATGTTTTATATACATTCACCAAATGCTCTAATATTGTGCTAAAATCACTATTCTTAAAAGTCAATATTTTAAAATATGCCAAAGAGTCTATCCCCGATATGGATTCACATAATTTTTTAATTGACTCTGGTGATATGTTTTCTACAATACAGTCCTTGAAAAATTCAACTATTCTGCCGGTGTCAATAACAATCTGATCTATACTTTCCCTATAGTATTCTTTGTATAGGTCATCCTTAAATATAAACTTATGAAAATCTGTCTCTGCATTTATTGCTAAATCCTTTTTGGTTTGAATCATTTTGCACTTCTCATATGTCATTATAAAATCGGCATTTTTCTTTAAGAAAATTTTGACTTTAGCACATAATGTTTTAATATTTTTCTTTTCAATTTGATTTAATAAGGCATTTTCTGCATGTTTGCCACTAAGATCCAACAGGTCATTATTGAAGGCAACTATTCTTTCATTTGGCAATTTCTTATGTGATAAGTATATTTTAATTGCATTATTCAGCAATTTGATAAAATTGTTTTTAAAATTAACAAGTTCCAAAAAATATTTCTTACTATCATATTCTATTGTTATTTTATCCCCAATTATAACCCGCATATAGAAACTGTGATGCACTGTGCGTGTTAATATATCATCTTCCTTAAAAATCTCTATCAGAAACTTCCTAGATTGATATCTCGTTGTGAAATTAAAATACATGTTTATATTATTGCTATTATTTTGGAATAATTCGTCTCCGAGAGAGTCTTTAACATGCATCTTGTTTTGAAATAAATATACCTGTTCAATAAAAATTTCTGTCACTCTATTTGATTCAACAAGGTAAAATTCATTCAAGCAGCCGTCTTTGGATCATTGGCGTATATTTTGTAATTTGAATCGGTTGTTTTAATGATGTAAATATCCGAAAGAAGTTTGAATTTGTCAAAATGATAAATATTGTCATTGAGGTTATTTATATTCGTAACTTTCCCATATCTAACTGTAAATAGAATAGAATCATTATATAGAAAGAGTGTGAACTCTTTTAAATCTAAATGCGCAGAATATAATCTATTTGGATTTAAAATTGTGGCCGGGCATTTCCTAACTATTTCTTGAATCATAAAAGTTATTTTGTAATGAAAATGATTATCCCTCAATATATTTACATTCCGTAAGAATTCCGACACTGAAAATATGCATTTGTTGCAACTTTCATTCATACCTGTATCCGAACAGTGTGATGCCATGTTCTTAAATAATATTTTATAGTCTACTAGTGTCTTTATTGCTGCATGCATAAGATTATTTATCTGTGGGTGTGAAAGACATTTTTCAACATATTTATCATAGGATGTCTTGCGTATACTTTTTATACAGAAATCATACCTTACAAAGAAATCCGTATATTCATCCCATTTTCGATCCCCATATAATTTGAAAATTTCATTGGCCACTGAACTGACGCTTCTTTCCTCCGCTTCTAGAAATATATTATCAAGTGAAATCGTCTTTAAATTATTCAATTTTGGCAGATGCTCTTCACTTCTAGTTTTAATTTCATAAAAATTAATATCTTTCTTTATTTCCTCACAATATCCAATTTCGTTCTCTAAGAAAAACATAAATATTCTATTATGAATTTCCATATTCTTGGTTAATATTCGCATTAAGGTTTTTATTGTTTTCCTTGTAGTATCATAAATCTTGACCATTGATGAAAAACATTCTCTTATAATAGTTTGTCTTTCTGTACTTTTATTTCCGGTAAGTGGCTTGTAAATTTCATTCATCCAAATTTCTAATTTACTAAAATACTTAATTTCATGTACAAAAAATTCCATTACTGATTCAATTTTATTTCTCTTATCTTCAGGCTTCAGTGTAAAATATATTCCATCCCTTTCTAGATTCTTGTTCTCTGTTGCGAGTATTTTGTTTGCAACCTTTTCACCAAAAATACTTCTATCTATGTTTGCATAATCAATAACATTTATAAACATGTTTTGTGGGTAGGAATCTAGTTTCTTTATAACATCTGAATCTAAAACAATTAGAATATTATTTCTATAGTTTTTATATTTAAATATTTCATTATTCTTTGCAGCATAGTTTCTCAGCTTGCCTATAAATAAATCCAATCCATTAAAAAATTTTAAGGTTTCACCCTCTGTTGCAAAGCTATTATCCACAACCTTCTTTTCCTTATTTTCGTATTTGGAACTGATTATTTTTAGAAAACTAGTAAACGTATCAAAAATAGATCTATCAATATCCAGATTTAAATCTAACACTTCCTCTATATACTTCCTTAGAAATACTTCAATAAGTATTTCATTTCTAGTAAAAAACCTCTTTAATATATAGTAATTCTTAAATCCGAGAAGTGATCTTACCAAAATATAAACATTGTCGTCATCATTTGTAATCGAAATAAGAATCGGTATAAAAACCTCAAAGGCGATAATATAGTTGGTAGATTTCTTAAAATAAGTATCAAAGAAGAATATTGGTGGATTATCTATAGTGGGCTTGCACTTTAATAAATTGATTTTAATATCCTCAAGAATAGAACCATTTTCCATCAGGGGGTTGTTTGAGAACTTATTTAAGCAAATAAAAATAAATAAGAAGGTGATCTTTTGATCGAACTTGTAACAAGTTTCGAATTCTAATGAAACAGACGGAATCTATACATGGAAATGGAAAGCATAGAAGACGAAAAGAAATTAAAGGAAGTATCTACCAATTTAAAAAGGAATGTAAAAAATATCCAGACAAAACTTCATCAACAAGAATTACTACTAGAAAGCATAGATGCAGTAACACAGGAAAACTCGCTTGGAATAACAAGGGGAAAACATAAACTTGATAAAGCATTAGTTGTTCTAAAGAAGGATAATAGAAATTATATTATATTTTTTCTCTTAATTTTAGCACTTGGACTAATATTATACCTATTGCCTTAACTTATTCATGACTTAAGAGAATAGTAAAATGTAAAATAAAGATAAAAATATATGTATATTTCAACTCGTATTTAAAAATTTAGACAAATACATATTAATGCCATGAACCTCATTTTTAAAATCATAAAATAGTTACCTTTTAGTATCAGGCTAACAAATACAGGGTTTATATCAGGGAACCGAACCCGCAATTTTACTACGCCATATGACCATACAATATTTGATCATTATGGGTGGAGTTAATTTCCATTTTTTTCCATAGTTTTGCAATAATTTTAGTTATTTTTTATGGGTCTTAAAATTTTTTTGCAATCAAATATAATTATCCCGAATTCTGTCTGGTGTAAATTAATTATAAAAAACTGGTCATCAATGGAAATACAAACTTTGAGGGTACAATAATAACATATAAAGGTCAAAAAGGGTATACCAGCATGGCAAATAAGTAATCCACTAAAAAGAATATATAACCTATAGGGCTTCCGAATATTATGTTGCAATGATATCGTGGCCTTCTTTTTTCATTTCCACAATTATTGCATAATTGATAAAAAAAGGCATTTAAAAATTACAATAAATTAAAGTAAAACTAAATTTAAACACCCACCAAAATAAATAGTTAGCCTTTTTCAAATCCAAAAAAAAATGTTATTAATATTCCTTTGCTAATAAATTTGTATAAAAGTAATACTGGCTTTCCAACAACTGGAACCCCATATAAGACTTGATACCTCTCTAGCTTGGGGTAAAAAAATATTACTAGAAAAAGAATTTAAAAAAGTGTAACAAACATAATAAATTTACAATACCAGAAAATTTTGCCGTATTTATAAAATGTTTAATGTTTAAACAAATATGGAAAAAAATCATAAATATTATGATAATGAAATAAAAAAAAACCCCGTAAATTTTTTGTAGACCAATAATTACAGAATCTAGTACTAATATATGTTTCTGTATAACAGAATTAAAACTGTTAAAATAATAATACAATAAAAATTCGTATCTTAAAGACTTTTTATGCTGCATCAATAACGAAAAATCAAAAAACACGTATTTGCACAAATTATTTCCAATACCTGTTCAAAAAATATATTTCTTTTTTGCGTTTATATACTGGTCTCCTATATTATAATTTACTGGGTAATAAGATAACTAACTAATTTTAAAATACGTTTCCGACAGAAAAGGTATAATAAATAATTTAAGGGTTTAATTTATTAATACCCCTCTTTTTGTTAAAAATTTAATTAATGCCCCACTTTTTTACACGTATATTCATCAATGCCCCTGTTTCATTATG
>JAQFYM010004074.1:0-16598 GCA_034694785.1 Agrenia bidenticulata | reverse complement strand
ATTTTTAACGTCGAAATATTAAAAATTACGTTAGCAAAAAAAAAAAAAGCGAAAGCAATATTAAATTTTCAAAGCAGAGAAAATAAAACAAAGTATAAATATAAAGACATTATTAAGGTTCTTTTCACTTTGATAACATTTGCGGAAGATCGAGGTGCAATATTTATACTATACAGATTTAAAGGCGTCAATGCGCGTATAGCATTATTTGCAAGGACGATAATGTATATGCTCGAGTTTCGAGTAGAGAAAGTTATCGTATTTCAGCCGCTCTTTTACAGAAGTTTAAAATACCATCAATGCAAAAATAGCATTCTAGTAAGATTCACTGTGTATAACAGCAATTAAACAAAGACAAACTACGCGAAGCTGCCCCATAAAGGTTTATCTAAAACAGAGATAAAGGAAATAAAAGACTAGAAGACAGACTTCCTGTTTTACTTTGTATAAAAAAATGAATGCGATTTATAAAAGCCGTTTATAATGAATAAGTTTAATAACGGCGTGTATGTAAGAACTTGTATTTTTTAAACGTATAAAGTCACACTAAAAAAAGAACGGCGTAGATGAACACGTTAACGAACAATAAAGTATCAATGATTTTTGAAAAGCAGATGATGAAACTAAAGACAGAAATGGTAAAACTAAAAAACTGTCTTCTGGTAAAGAGAACATATGCTCTATCTAATATTGAATACTTTTTTTTGCATAAAATTGTGATTTTTATAACACAGCTACTTGATGCAGGTGATAAAATAAAATCCAAAGCAAATGTTATATACGTTTGTCATGAAATATGGTTTCAAAAAGCATCCAACATTGTATTTTTCTTATACAATATAAGAAACTGACCCTGAAGGATGCGATTTTTTATACCTGTTGTGCATGGGATGATGTATGTGTAAAAACAAAAAATGACTCTGTATAACAGCAACTTAAAAACATTGTTTAAAGAGTTACCAAATAAATCGCAGGATGGCATTATAGGTTATTGATTATTTTACGATAGAGTTTTTAATAATTGATTTTATTTCACAAGAAGAAATTTTTCTAACAACTGACAAGCGATTATATTAATTTTTTTGCATACACGATAAATATGTAGATAAAAAAACAAAAAAACGCACTCCCGACTAAAAGACATAACATCATCGAGGAGTAGGATTTACACCAAGATAAAATAAAAAAATTTCCGGCAAAATTTTCAGAAATATCATGATCTATATAAAGGGGTATTGAATCTTAACGACACAATGAATTTTTTTTTTAATTCGATATACGGCCTCGGATTTTTTTTTTATGGTAAGAATTAAATACAAAAAAAGATAAAAAGAGAATGGTTTATAACGTAGATTTTATACACAAATCCAATTCCCGTATATTTTGTGTTTCTTTGTATTTTGCAAAAACAACATCGCACTTTTTTTTTATTTCATATATCCTGATTTCTTATAAAAGATAAATATACATCAACTTTTTTTATTATCGGTTGAATCGACTTGTACGGTAGTGACTTTATTACGCATAATATGTTATCCCTAAGCTTTCATGTTTGCTGCCTTAGTACCCCGAGCCAAATAGAAACACAAAAAATGAGTTAAAATACATTTAAAAGCGCAAACGGTAGATCATGTTATCTTTTCTTTTTTTGCGCATAACAACGCGCTCTATTAACAAGAATAAGTCGGCAATATGGGTATGTGTCAAAGTGGTTCGACACGTGAAATTTATTATTGATTAGATGTTAGATATAATTGTAATACATTATAACGTTTTATGTATGTTTGGGGTATGTAAAAATTTGTTTTAAATAACTAAAAGACCCCAAAAGGTAAATACAAAGAAGTCCAAAGTTCCCCTTGGCTCATCCAAAAACATAAATGCTATAATTACATAATTTAAATGCACATATCGCTATTTTAAGTTTTTTGCTGACATGATTTAACTTAAAACGCAGTTTTACTTTTTTAGTAAATCTTTTTTAAACACTCTAAAATAAACTGTATTTATACAGAATAAAAGCGCAAAAAACAAGTAAAGATGCAGCTAAAATCAATCGTGCTATGAATTGATAGAAGTTTTATTTTGGGCGCAAAAAAAAGGTTTTTTTTGAAAATTTTTTTAAGCATTGTTTTGATATAAAACCGTTTTTACGCACAAAATAACTTGAATCCACAGTGGAATTTGTACTTGTACAAACATAGCAGCAAAAACCACATTTTTTACGTTGATTTTTTTTTTTTTAAAAATTAAATATCGAAGCTATAAGGTAGAATAGCTACATGAAAAGGTTAGAAGTAAATAATTTTTTTGTTATATTATACTATAAGAAAAGGTTGAAAAAAGCAGTCTCTGTCGCAAGGTTAGATAAGTAAAAGTTATCGGCGTTTATAGTATATTGACATGCCTAGTATAAAAGATTAAAAATTTATATCAAATACTACATGAGAGGGACGAAAATATCAGAAGTAATCCATCTAATTCCTTTTTTTACACAAAATTCGTTTCTAGTGTTTTTATTTTCATTGTATTATTGATGTGATTCAGATTTTGTTATGTTATGTTACTTTAAAACTTTTGTAATTGTAAATAAGGATTAAAACAAAAATCACCTGTGTACTTCTACGGCTTTCTATAGTATTTTTACAGTAAACAATTTTAACAAAATATCTTAAACTCATGTAACTATGCATTTGTAGCGACTTTATTGTAGTTTTGCGTGTCAGTGATGCCTCAGTAGCACTTGTATGCAATATTTTTTTTTTGCCCTTATACAATTTTACCACTTTTCTAAATTGTCCTTCTTTTAAAAAAACCTGAAATATGGTAATTTGCAAAGTTGAAGGTTAAAGTGTATAAAAATATTTTTTTTAAAGTAATTTTTTATATGCTTTTCTTTCTAGTAGATATAGTAATATGTGTAAAAGTATAAACAAAAAATTTCTTTGATTTTTATCGAACCGACCGCAAAAACATAACGTTGCATGCGTTGTGCACTTTTAGCTTATGTTTTCCGTAAAGTCTATATAGAAATTACCTTTTTTTAATAGATAAAACACTATATAAGAAAAATACATTGCAAGCGATTATCATCGATATGCCTTACAAAACTATAGACTACGCACCCACGCATATTCCATTTAACGATTTAAACAGCGTTATAAAACAAGGAAGCAACGGTAAAGTTATTTTTATATATTGGTTTATAAACATGAAAAAACGCTGACTACTAAAACACGCCTAATACCAACTCTGAAAAAAACACGTTTTTAGCTAACTAAAGCTTTTGTCAGTAAATTCAAAAAAAACGCGTAGTGGAAACCCCAGGGCACCGGATCTTGTCCCTCTGGGAAAATATTCCAAAATTTGTGCTTACCCGTGCACCGGTTGCAGGGTATACAATCCCTACATAAAAATAATTTTGCCAATAATAAAAATAAATTATGTCGAAAAAAAAATTAAAATAAAAGAAAAATGGTTTTTGATATTTAAGAGCAAGCTTTCGAGCTGGTATTTATATTAAAGAGTATTTTAGCCTGCTTTATTTTATAAACAAAACTCGAAAAATAACACGTTAAAAAAATGTTTACAATTATGAACTAGTTTATCAATTTATTGTTTTTTTTTTTAATTTATTCTATTTATGCTTAAATAACATTGACCAACATGCAAAAAGCAAAAAATTAAGTAAATTATATGACAGTTTAGGTTTTTGTAGAAATTTTTTTCAGGACGAAATACAAATAACCTGGTTCCAAGCAGAGATATAGAGTATTATATTGTTTAGTGTATTGTGTAAAAAGTATGTACAAATAAATCTATTGTATTGTAAAAAGAAGGCGTATTCGAACAAAAGGGCCTTTTGGGGCTGCAGCCTCTATCCTATAAAAATTTGCGTTCTGAGTTTGACATAATAGAGAAGCCAATATTGTAAGGCAGGGATGTGAAACGTCGGACTATTTTACAGCTGTTTTTTTAAAAACTAAAATATTTTTCTGCATAAAATAAAAAAAAATTTATAAAAAACCATTATAAAACAATGCTAGCTTTTTATGTCCTAGCTACGTTCTACATGCGTATGAAATAACCAACGAAAACAACCCGTTTTATACGATCGTACGCTTTATCACTCTTTACAAAAATATGTTTACAAGGTTGTAGTAGATCTTGTAAAGGCCCAATGTTTATTTACACAAAAATATTTTCGCAATAGAAGATTACTATTATTTAGTGTGTTTTTATTGCTAATGTTGTATTGTGAAATGGTTCAACCTTTTTTCTGTGATGATTCTCGATCGCTTCAATACGAACGTCACATTTTTTCCTATTTTTGTTGAGTTATCATTTCATATTTTATAAGTTTATATTTTTTGCAGCATTGATTTGTGCTATCGTATGAAATATATATTCTATTATACCTAGTATCCGGAGCTTTACATTTTTTGTACTTTTACGCAAAAAAAAACATAAAAATAAATATTATTATACAATAACAATATATGTTTTTTATTGAATATTTTTTCATACCTCTAGTTTAAGTCGGTTCGTTTCTTTCACCCATAAACACGGGTTTGGGTTCGTAAAAAACAACACTCCAGCTTCAGAGGCCTGTTTTAATTGCCCTACAGGCATTGGGTATTTTTTACTGGCATAATAAGCACGTAGTACTGTCAGTATGTGTTTCGAAATACTGTAGGTGGTCTATATATATGGGTTAAAAAAATACACACAGAAAATTAAGTTTTAACACTGCACAATCAAAAAAATAACTGCAGGTCATAAATTTACAAATTTATATACCCGCAGGTTTTTTCAAAAACCCACAGATAGAAAAAATACAAAAAATGAAAAAAATGAAGTAAATACCCATGGGTATAAACAAAGGTTTAAAATGAAGATCGTAAATGCTTACAGAGAGATAAGAAAAGCAACATATACTTACAAAATAAATTTTATATTTTGTGTGATTCTCTTTTCCAACACATACAGGTTTGGTCTTTCCTTGCATAACAAAAGTAATAAGATGCCTTTGTGAATTATGTTCCTATATCCACAGATGCTCTGTACCCAAGTGTAAGACACTACCTACACTGTTTAAAAAACAACAAAAAACCGACAGGTCAAAAAAATACATGTAGGGGAAAAAAACGTCAATTTTTTATACCCGCGTTTTTTGTATCTTCGACTGGTAAAAAGAACACAAAAACTTACAAATAACCTATAAAAACCCATGGGAGGTTAAGGGGTCTATGACAAGCCAAAAAAATTACTACAGGTAGAAAAATAAACACGCCATAAAAAAAACTAATTTTTTTCTTTTACTTATGCGTTTAATACTATATCGTATTGGTCCTTATTATAGTAGTAAGATTTTGTAAAGAACATATTCGATCAAGTTTGCTTTATCAAATTTGAGTATAAATGCTGTAATATTCCTATTTTGCGGTTTTTCATACGTGTTACCAATAAACTTCTCAACACGGATTATTTTTGAATATTTAATAATCCTAATTTTTTCTAATATAAAACCAATGCTTAAAAAAATGTTTTGTGTAAATACACAAAAACGCATACGCTGTGTTTAAAAACAGTCTTAAATACACAGATTGTTTCTTATATGTATCTTGGTCCTGCATTTAGTTTTTTGTTATTCATATTTTTATATATGACCGTGGCGTATCCAAAGATGGAGTTGCAGGGTCTAACCCCCCCCCCCCCTCGTAAAATGCTTTTCTTGCGTAAAAGGTATAAGATAAATGCGTAAATAGCTCGTAAACCACCCTATAAAATATTTTAAATAGTGAAAAGTATGCTAAAGTTTTTTTATAGCATTAAAACAACAAAATACTGATTTTTTGCACTTTTTGACTCAAACCCTCTCACCGACATCTCCACCGTAAAATAAATTCTGGATACGCCACTGATATATGTATACATAAGTCAGTTATTGATGACTTATGAGAATTATAAATTATGTTTAAGCCCTAATTAGACCCTGACCTACAAAATATTAAAAATGGCTTTGCAAAGTTTGCCAAAAATGTTGAAAAAATTTGGACTATATTTTACCATAAGAAAAACAAGAAAAAAAGCATAAAAAAAATTTTAGTTTTAGGCGTAAAATTTTTGTAAATATAACCAATAACTAGTATGTTACCGGAATTCAAATTTATACTAAAAATGTATTTTTTTTTTTTATGGAAATAATATAAAAATATTTGTATGCTTGCGTTTGTAATTTTTTACTCGTAATTTTAAATATAATTTATAATTTAATATAGTTAACCAAACTTATTATCTGCTTCCAAAAATTATTATATTATCTAAAAAATTTTATATTGTCCCCAAAAATTTTATTGCCCCAAAAATATTATATTATCCCAAAAATAGTAAAATATCCCAAAAATATATTTTTTTTTAAATGATAGTTTCACGCAACAATATTAAATTACCCCAAAAAAAAATTATTTTCAAAAATTTATACAGTTGCTGAAAACTACTTTTTTAAAAATATTTAATTTTTCGGATAATGCATTATTTTTACCGATAATATAATATTTTGCCGATAAAATACATAGTTCGGGGATAATATAATATTTTCGGAAAAATATTTTTTCGCGGCGACAAATGTATTATTTTTTAGGATAATCTATTATTTTTGGGATAAAGCAGTATTTTTTGGTTGCATGAACTTATTTTGGGAACATTTTATTTTTGGGAAAATGTTTTTGTTAAAAAAATAATCAAATTTTTGAGAAAATATACTATTGTAAGAAGTAAATTCATTCTCTATAATTAAAATCGACAAAGATTAATATTTACTTTGAAAACAATAACATGTAGTAATATTTTTTTTATTGCATGCAATATTTTTAAATTAACGCAATAATAACAAAATGTGTTTTGGCAGGTAGGTTACTTTTTCTTTGCATTAAATAAGTCGTAATTAAATCATGGAAGAGTATGCAAAGTCTTACAACCTTTATCAACTTTTATTTTATGACAAGTATAAGAGCAAACATAATTTTAAAACAGCCGGACTATTTTAAAACGTGTTTCTTTTGCAGGTCATTATAACTCGACTATCCCTTAAGTTGCTTTTTTCTATTATATTGATGTATTTGTATTTTTACATTGAATCCATAAAAAACCTTCACATTTACATTTTGCAAGTCATAACGCAACAACGCAATATCGGGAAAAGCCTATACCATCCCAAAACATGGCTTATGAAATAATATATCTGATCCGATGAATAACATCAAAGGTGTCTTATTGTTTGCCTATGTTTAATAAGAACTATATGCAGACCTCGTGTAATCTTATGGTAAAGGTGAATTGACCAAATTTTCTTAAGAAAAATATGTATTATTTAAATAGTAGGTGTTTAATTTACAAATTTAAAAATATAGAAAAATTTACCAAACAGCAAGACAAAAATATCATAATAATAAATTTTCGTTTATTTTATGCAGTAACTGTATCTTTATGAAGAGTTTATTTTATTCATATAGTTTTGACCAGGCCTTCCCCTATAGGCAGTTTGCCTTTTTTTGTAGTAAATAAAATTGAAAGTATACCATATTTTACTACCTATTTAAGTTTTAGCGTTTTCTCGTTTTTTTTTTTTGCTTTTTTACATACTGGTGCATGATTTGCTTCTTTTATATAACACAGGTTAAAATTTTGACCCCCACTATAAAACAATTACCGAATTTATTTTTTTTATTCTGTAATTTATTCGAGAAAACATTTTCTGACATTCTAGTGCTACTGGACGTTATTTTGAGCTTTCCTCTGACTTTTTAACATGCCAAGATTATCTGCCAAATGAATTTAAAATAAATGCCTGTGTCAAGTTATTTTTGGCCTTGAATCATTTATGTGTCCTGCCCCTTAAAATTTAACACATCTATGGGTCATGAGTTGCATTTAAATACCCACATATGTGTCGCAGACAGCCTGTGTAGATAAAAGGTTTTGGTTATATCTAATCTACTTATCCTATATAAATTTTTTACGTTATTTGCTAAAAAAAATTATAAAATGTGTTTACTTTTATTGTAAAAAAAGATTAAAAGCTTTTTTTTGTGTATTTTGCAACTCTGACCGATTCATATATGCATTATAACAAGTTAACTACTATAAAAAAGTACAATATGCATAATACAATAATGCATGTATCATTTTGTGATAAGTACTTTTTTTTGGCAGCTAATTTCTACTTTTCCATCAAAAAAAATGACTACACCTTTGCATTATAGTGTGTTAGAATTTACATGCTGAGCACAGTGCCGCATTTGTATGTGTGTGATGGTAGTTGTATATTGTATTACCCCGTATAATACAATATCTAACTCTTGTCTAAATTGTTTTTTACAGTACGCCAAGATCTAGCCTATTCAAATTTTTTAAAACTTAACTAATATATCAATAGAACAAATCATTGCCTAAATTCACTCGTAAAACTTTTTTGTCTGGGCATCTGTAAAAAAGCAGTCACATGTAAAATTGTGTTGCATGTATACAGTGCTTCTGTTTTTAAATGCACATGTGCAAGGCAGCAAATATAAATGCAAATACAAAAATAAACCATCATATATCTAAAGACCATTTATGCATTGAACGAATGTTAAACTATGTGTTTTTAAAGCACAATATTACCGTACATATTAACTGGCTAAAACTTTATAATACTCACAAAAAATACTATTGTAAACTGCATTTCTGTGTCTATAGAAGGTTTTTTAGTTCGTATACGCTGGCACGTATAATTTTATTATATAGCAAAAGTAAAGCACGTTCAAATTTGCCAAAGAATGTAAAATTAGCAATTTTTTTAATTTTTCTGTTTTTTAGTATACATATTATAACTAGTATTTTGTTTTTTGCAAAAAATTAGTTTTTTGTGGATTCTATTGTTTTTAAAAACATCAGCTCATATTGTTACGTATACGTTTATTGCATATACTTTTAAATGAGGTCGTGGTTTTTGTCTGACACATAACAAGCAACGACAACATACAGGTTTTTTATTAGTATAAACCACAGTTAAACATAACACTTTGTGTTTCCATCATAGCAGGACGCAGTACAAGGGAATGAGTTGACATACAAACAGCAAGAGACAATGTCTGAGTCTACCAAAAAATACTGTTTTAAAAACTTAACGAAGCTTTTTTAGGCTATAAGAAGATCACTAGGCGTCAAAACTGGTGGTCAAAAACTGTTTTGGCATGACACATACATGTGGGAAGTTCTTTATTATATGTGACACATATATGTGTCATGCCCATAAAAACTTGACACGTATATGTAAAAATTCGTTACAGAAATAGCCCTGATTTTAGCACTTACCCTTTTCTTACGCCACGAAAAGAAAAATTGTTGTTGTCAGCCATAAAAAAACATGACTAGTTGTATTATTTCGAAGGGCTATTAGGTATGAAATTATTACAATCTATGCAATAAAAGAAAAAATTTTATTTTATTGAGAAATCGACTTTTCTGTTGAAACTGCATACTTAAAACTTGTATAATGTATTTAATACAAAGCACAAAAGGCACTTTATATATTTATAATATAATTTAGTAAAACACGTTTCTTTAGTATCATAGTTTATCAACGCAGCCAAATTAATGTATAGCCAAAGTTTAGGTTTTGTTGTAGAAAACCGTTTCTTCTTTATTGATTTAATCTTAACGAACTCTATGTACGAAATTACTTTTCTGTAAACGAAAAATGTTCTTTTTCTTTTCTACTTGTCTGTTGAGCAAATCTGAGCTTTTTTAAATTGCAAAAGCGTATACGTAAAAAACAAACAATAAAATTTGTATCTGCATCTTTTGTATTCTCGAAACGTAAAATCATTTAGACAAGAATGTTTAAAGGCAATTTCCTGATTTGTTACTTATAGTGGGGTTTATTTACTCAAAAACCAAAAAATTTTCCTGCATTACTAACATCGATATTAACTAGATATGTGTTGCTAAAATTATATTCCGACATAGATTCTTTGTTAATTGTATTATTTTACAAAAAATTGAAATTATAATTGCGCAATGCAAGATAAAAAATCTTGTTGTACGTACAATTTGTATATAACCTATGTTAAAGTAACTGCATATTCTATCTAGTACAAACAGGCAACCTTTATAGAGTATTTATTGGAATATCTAAACAAATTACTGTATTTGATTTGTTCTTTGTACCCTAGATTTATTCTATGCAATAATGTTATGCAAATAGTTTTGCTCTAAATGTCAAATCTCTCACATACGTTTTAGATCATATAGACAACACAAGACACATGCATGCAATTCATTTTTTTACATGCAAATTATGTTCCGATGCAAACAACGTAGTACTTGGCTAGTTTTTATACCCTGATTATGTCTGATATCAAATTATGTCTTGTGATATAATGTGCTAATGCATAGTTTTTTGCAAATATTGCCTAAAATTTGCCTTGTGCATTTTGTAACTAGTATATTGAGCAATATGCTTATTTAGCAATATGCTTATTTACACGCTAAATGTAGCAATAAGTATAAGAATAGAGTCAGTATCTTTACATTTTTGCTGCAACTTTTAGATTTAACTATCATATAGTTTTAGTGTACTTTTTCCCGTGTAAGACGTCGAGCATTATTTAAGATTATTGAAATGATTTTTAGCACATCCGCAGTTAGATGTCAACATAATTTATAGGAAACTTGCACAAGATCACACATAATATAATTTGAAAGGAATAGTAAAATTCAAGGTGTCGGTTCGGTAATATTTGAAATGTCTGCATTTATTATAAGATTTTAAAGTCTTGCTGTGCAAACTGCGCTTTTTTACAATTCGGTTAAAATTTGATCATCCTACTTATTTATTGTATTTACAGCCATACAGCAGCAGGTGCATCAAGGTATATTGAAAACTTTTATATATTCATTTATAGTCATATAAAAAGCCTTTTTGTAAAAAAGTTTTTAATATAAATTTGCGACATAATTAAAATGACGTCGGTCTATAATTTTCTTTTAACTCGTTATAAAATTGAAATATATAACAACTTTTGTATTTGCAAAAGGTAATGGTTAAAAAATATCCCTTCATTAGTAAAACGCAGTAACATTTATGCTAAATCTATGTAGTATAAACACTTGATTACAGATGAATTTTTTGCATGGCTTTTTTTTTTCGATATGTTGCTCATACATACAAATATAGTTTTGTATCACTCGTGATGGTATGAAAAAACATAACTGTGTTCTAGTGAAGTAAAGATGAGATACATATTTCTTGTTTTATTAAGTAAAGCTCGTACAGAGATTTTTATTTATTATAACGCTAAACAAATGATACATAGATCGAAGTAAAAAGATGCATGAAAATTATCTATTAGTTGTTGCTACTTATCGAAGTTATAAGTCTAATGAAAAAGAAGAAAAAAGCGATAAAACAATCTTATCTTGTCTATTCTAGCCTAAAATTATGACTTATTCATTGCTTGTTAAAAAAATAAACATGGGATTATTGTTGCGTAATGATTTTCAGTTATAAATAAAAACCATGTACAAGTACGATACAATGTTGCACGAAATGACATTATCACCGCAAGGTTGTTCATGCGCAATCCCGATACAATGATGTGACAAAATCTTTATATTCTCAAATGGAACATGTGTATTTGAAAAAATGAATGTGCGCAAAAATGACTATACGTGTGTTACAAAGTAAAATGACAGTGAAAGCTGTGTGACCAAACGTAAAGACTGTTGAGTAATTGGCGGAGCAACTAAAAAAAGTTTACAAGTATTTTTGTAGATTTTTGTCAGACATAACGTCTTTACACCTTGCCAAAAAAAATGAAAGAACATATGCGCATGGTATGCATATATTAATAAACCAAGCAATTTCAACAACATTAGAGGTAGTAAATTATTGATTTTATGCTACTAGCCTTCTAGTAAAAAACAAAAGAAGATTTTAAGACCAGTTGTAGATAAACCAAAATACAACTTTTACAAAAAGTAAACAAAAAAAAATAGTACTCTGGTGGAAAAGACATTATTAACAAAATAACATTATAGTAAAAAGCAGCGATGAGTTCTAACGCATTTTACTCTAACAACTACACGGCTAAGAAAAACCCAATTTTTTTAGTTGCAATGTAACTGCTCCATCAGTAAACATTTATGTACAGAAAGAACGGAAAAGTTTGTACTGCCAATAAAAGATAAGAGTATAGACAGAGATAAAAAAGATAGCAATGAATACGACCTTAATGCATTTTAAAAGAATTGTTATAGAAAATGTATGATTTTAAACAAATTTGTAATCTGAATATGCAATTAAAGAAAAAAAGACACGATTAAAACAAAAGATTTGAAAACAGCTAATGTGTGATAAAACCGTGTGTGACTGTAGTAACTCAACCATATTGCATTGTTAGATAAACGAGTACGCTTTTTTTGTAGCATATGGTAGAAACAGAGAGGTTAATGAAAGGTTGTACTAAAATTCAAAGATTGACTATAACACTGGAATAGGCAATTTATTTTATGGTACTTATATTATGTATTTCGCATTATTACTTAGTAGAGCTGCTTATTCACACTTTTTTTTGTTGCGACCCAAACACACTGAAAAAATATTTTTGCGACCCAAATTTTTTGCCTACTAAAAAAAAAAATTAATAAGAATGAGTAAAATTTACTATCTAGTTTGTGTTTTTGCAAAGCATATAAAAAAAAAGTTTGCGGGCTAAAAAAATTCTCGCGACCCAAAAAAGGGTCGGGACCTATAGTTTGGGAACGCTGCAGTAGAGTGTGATATTACAACAGTTGAAGGTAAAATTCCGCGTGTCTAATAGAAAAAGAAACTCCAAGAATATAAAAACATACAGAACGGTGTAATCGTATATAAATATGTTTTTCAGGTTTACGAATATCTTTTGGTTGCGTATAAAGTTTTTACGCGTAAAATACAGGAGATCTGTGATTTTTTATTAATCTCTGGCGTGGCAATAATTACCTTATGCAGATAGATACGAGTTGCTGAAAAATATTATGAAAAAACAATCCGATGAAAAAAAGCTAAAAAAAATTAAAAAATAAAATATAGTTTTTTTACATGCCAGTAAAACTTGCAGATGTAAAAAATTCGCATTTATGTGTATCCAAACTTAATCGATTAACTTAAGTGTCTAAATGCTACACGAATTCAATTTAAATTGGTCATGGAATGACGAAGATTACATTTAAAGCCACAAAAAAAAATACATTCCGTGTCTAAGTTGACGTTAACATATTATTTGGAGCAACAAAAAACAGCTAAGAAAAAAAGTACTTGGCAAATACAAAGCCATTTTAACTTGCAGAAATTTATTTTTAGTGCTGAAATAGCACTTTTTATCTATAAAATAAAGGAACTTAATCTTTTAGTTTTCTTTCTACATGGGGCACAATGCAACATGAATTTCGCTACTAATAAAAACAAAGAATTTTTTTCGCCTCCTAGGAGTACTAACATAAACGGCGTTTTATTTTTTAGGCCATGGCAAAGTAAATTCGTCTATTTTTTGACAGTAAAAAAAAAAGACCTTGCTAAAGTCTTTCCTACTATAACATCTAAAGAAGGGCTTTTTTTATGTCAGATATACTGCCAGTTGACAGGCAGCCCTAACGGCTACTCGGGCTAGAATCAGATTTATGCTAAAATAATAATTACACTTTTGTCGCCTAAATGTAAAATAACAGCATGTATTTATAGAAATCTGCAGACTGTAAAAAAAATATACAGTGGCAAAAAATAATCTCCGAAGCGCCTTTGGAATATAGGAAAATGTGCGTTTTTTAAAGGAGCCCGTATTGTCAATAAAAATTACTATTCAAAAGACTTACGAGCAGTGTTGCTTTTCAAATTTTTTTATAGGGGGGGGGATCAAAAAAATAAATTTTATTCTAGGTGGGTGTTTTTTAGGCTAAGTGTTCCCCGTAAAAAATTGTTTTCCTTAATCCAAGGCGAAAAATAAAAAAATGTTCAAACTCAATTTCAGCCTACAAATTCGTTTACTTTAACAAATATACATTTTGGCGTACTCCAGTATATTTTTTTTCTTTTTAATTTTTTCACGTAGGTTTTTGGATGACGCACGCGATCCTTTGGTTTCTGAGTAAAAGGCATATAAAAGGTACTATTTATTTACATTGTATTTGTTTATAGGCTTTTCACCGCAATCAATCATAAATTGCAAATTAATTAATATATCTTATTTCTTTATAGCTAAAGTAAAAAATTAATTAAAGTCTAAACAATCATTCATTGTACACTTTGAAAAGCGATAAATTGTGTAAAATTTAACGCATATCGTTTGCGCGGTGACTACGGTTAAAATAAGTAATGGCGTCGACTTTACAAGGTTTCTAATATTGGGCAGTTTTCGAGCGTTCCGTAGCCACGAACTCAACAAAGGTTACCACAATCGTATATTTTGAAAAAATTAATTATCAAATGATTACAAAGTATAGAATGCAATCCCGTAATTCAGGATCCTGAAATCTGGAATTTGCAAGAAAAAAAAATAATTCAGGGATTTATATTTTTTTGGACGGGATTGAATAATCCCTATCATGCAACATTTTTTTGTTTTTATAAGAAAAAACACATAATGTCCGAAATGGTAGCATATTGCCGTATCCATATTGTTTTTTATTCCGTATTGTTTTTTTACTCTAAAATGACAAGACAGAGTCAACAAATTTGCTATATTATTAAACAGAACCTCTTGATATTGTTAAATGTAAGTTTAAACAAGAAATCAAAAAATATTATGATCAGAAAAATTATTTTCAAAAACACATGATATAAAAAGTGCCGAATGCAAAAATTGTATGTAAGAATTGAAAATAGCAGCAGAGTGACGAAGGCTCACATTCACCTTAAAACATTGTATAAAATTTGATTTTTTAAATGTAAAGCAAGGGCGATTATTAAATTTAATATACAACAATGTTTCAAAAAAAAAAAAACGCCCGCCAAAAAATTAAATGAAAATCATGAAAATACCATGGGGCAATGATCAGCAGAATAGTGTGTCGTGAAAAATTTTTTTCGCCTCTTTATTGTGTCAAAAGATTTAAGAAAGGCTTTTATAAGCCATACCTATATACTCTTACAATCAGCCAACACAATAAGAAAAATTGTGATAGGCTACGGAATTATATCAAAAAGACAAAATTAAGGATGACCTAAAATCACGGATGAATAAGGGCTGTAAGTTCAGCATTCCTATTTAATGTACCCTGGCTAAAATATGCTGATATCTCAATGTAAATATCTACTTCAAAAGCCAGACCCAGACTTTTTTTCTTAACGCTTTTTCAATACAGGAACATTTTGCGTAGAAAAAGCACTAAGAGTGTTAGAAAATGAGCTAAAACCATTTGAACTAAATTTATGAACTGATATCGTAGCAATTGTATCTGACGGTGTAGCAGTAATGGTCAAAATGAACAGACACATCGCAAATCACATCAAAAATGTTATGCTCATGGCATTTAAATGGCTGTACTTGATGTATTTTATATAAGTATTTGCTAATAAGAAGATTTGCAAACTGAAATTAGTGCAAGAAACTTGAGATGATCAGCATGCAGACTCATCTGCTTGTTTAAGTATCGAAATATACAAATATTGGACTGTACAAGCGATAGACAATAATAAGATATTAATAAGATATTAAAATCAAAGGTGTAATTTTTTAGTACGAAAAATTGTGCGAATCTGTCACAATTCCTCACTTAAAGAAAAGAATATTTTACAAAAACACATATTATCTAATTTAGTATAGGGAAAATTATTTACATTATTATAGGATTGCAGACTAAGAAGGCCTAGTTTATTATCTATGTTGAAGCGGTACATATTTCTTTTATACGTATTCAAAAATCTTTAATTGATTCAAAATCCAATATAACTTTTTCTGTGACCAAAATTGACATAATCAAAACATTTATTAGTATTCTTGGACTAGAATCCCTTGCGTTAGAATTTTTATCCACAAGGAAAGCCACTTTGTTAACAGCATAATGTGTATTTTACTATTTAATAAAAAAACAAGCAAAGTGTGAAAACTAAATTATTAATTACAATGTTTAGGGCTCTATATGAACGACTTATGCAGCGAAAGACATATGAATCAGACATTTCTTTTTTTTACATGTTATAAAAGATGAATTTATAAAAAAGAAGAAAAAAGCAATGTCGCTAAAGAAAGACGAGAAAAGGTTATTTGCAGAAGAAAGATTTACCTGAAAGTGAATCGCATGCTTACGAAACGTTACAAATAATCGTTATATCCTTAGAACAACATGCATATATTGTTATTTGTATTGAACCTTTACACCAAAGTAATAAAAATAATAATTTTCGAATGCCGTTTGCTACAGTTAGCCTTTTTGATAGTAAATATGGAAAGATGATTCACATAAATATATTTATGACAAATGAAAAACAACAAAATCGATGATACGCACCAGCCCGGTGTCATGTAAAATTTTCGTATTTGTAAAATTTTCGTTTACTGTAAAATTTTGGAAAGTCA
>JAQFYM010004073.1:0-16601 GCA_034694785.1 Agrenia bidenticulata | reverse complement strand
AAATATATTTAATACGACTTAAATGATAGGTTTTGCAAAAAGAGGTAGTAAATATTAGATTGGATAGATAACGAATGCATATATACGAAAATTTAAAATAATGTCAAAAAGGTGGGAGCTATATATTCAAAATATTATATATGCTATAGTTACACTATATTTTTTATTTTTTTATGTCTAAAATTATCAGAAAACTTAATTTGTTTTTGCAAAAAGAAAGTTACAGCTTTATAATTAACTTTTTACTTATACCTTATAAAAATTTTTTTTTCAAAAGTTATATATAGATTTATGTGTTTTTTTTGTAAGAAAAAAGCAATAAAAGATGGCTCTATTTGACAAACGAATGTAAAACAATGATTTCTAACTATAGTATAAATCTAAAACTACAGTTTTTTTTACAGTGTTATTTTCTGTACTTTTTAATTTTGAGTGTTTTTTGATATGGATCTAGTCATTCCTTATTCTTATGCAATAAAAAAAATATCACTTTCAAAACTTTTCTAAATCGTTTTCTTGGGTACCTATAAAAAAAATTAAACTGGTATATTTGGGGTATATATAAGCCCCAAATATATATACCAGTCTGGTATATGTTCTGGCAGCCCTGTTACAAGCCAGGGGTTGATTTACATATATAGCTGCTATCGTAATTTGCTAAACAGCTTTGTAATCAGTAGAAAAAAAAAATAATTTTTTTGCCGTAGATTAATTATAGTTTTTAGATGAAAAAACGGTGTATTACAATAGGGTGGACAAAGTATGCGTCTAATAGTTAGACAGTGATAAAATTTTAAAAACTTAAAAAAAAAGTTTCTGAAAAAAAATTAGAAAGCCTATTTATAAAATCTAATATTTTATTTAATATGGTATTATATAAGTTGAATTAAAAAATAAATCGTAAACAATAGATCCCTAATTTAATTATGTTTGGCTCAAAGTTTTTAGTAAAATTTAACTTGAAAATTATTTTACAACGTTTTTTTATGCATCAGCAACAAAAAATCTGTGCAAAAAGTTGCAAATTAACTAAAACCAAATTTGTGTTACAAAAAATAGTGCAAAAAAAAACAAATTCAGCAATTGCCATTCGGCACTATTTTATAAATATGTCTTTGACGGCATATCTGCTTTCTAATTTAACCGACATAAAAATACATTATGTAGTGTACTTACTTTATAATTGGTTTTATTTTTATAATATTCTTTTTAAAACAAAAAATTTTTTAAACAAAAAAAGACCAATCTATGTCCAAGAATGAACACTTATCTATATTTGTGAAATTGTGCTGTATCTATAACATGAAGCGCAAAATAAAACCCCAAACTGTGTTTGGCGGCAAATTCTCTTGGAGCAACCTAATACGTACATATAGGTGTTTACGTGGGTTTTTTTAGCCATTTTTTTAGAGTATCATTGGGCGCTTTTTTCGTTTACAAAAGTATGCCTTGTTTATCAAAAACTACCTATAAACGATAAAAATTAAGCTTACATTAGTTTGCATAAAAGCAAGTGATTCTTTTTTAGGTTAGTTGTAATAAAGTAAAGCGTAATTTAAAGCGTACTCGATGTATTGCAGAAATTTTTTTGATATAGTTCTAAAATAACGTGTAACAGATTATCATAAAATTCCTTAGTTTTTGGTTCGTTTTTAAGTTTGCTTATTGCAAAAAAGGGAAAACCAAAAGACATAAAGTGTATGTAAGCGTTGCTTTTATGAGACACTAGGTTTTTACTTGGTAAAGCAGGATTGGATTACAATAAAATTGATATATATGTTTTCACAATTAAAATCCAAAAAAGCTTAATTTTTTTTGTTTTTTTTTCAGAAACAATAAACATTTATTTTCTGTTGTAAGTTTTCATATATAATTGTGAATGGTGTTAAAAACATGTAAAGATTGTTTATACATAAATGATTACGTATAATGTCATATATATGCATATTTTATATTACGTTTTTTTCATACGTATCATTTTACTATACAAACTATAAAAAAATCGTCGTATCGAAATATATGCAAATCAATGTATATGATTTTGCATAATTTTGCATATAAACGTGCAAAAAAACATTCAAAAGATATTATAATCTGTTTTTTAAATTGAACTATATAAAAAAATGTCTTTTTGTATGTATTTGCACAAACCTAGGGCTCTATTTTATGTTGTGTTAAAAAAATTTTGTACTGTTTAAACCATTTTACGCCCTCTAAACCGGCGGCTCTGAGGCAAATGCCCCTTTACCCCGCGCCTTATCGTATCCCGTTTCTGCGTCTTGATTTTGGAAATTATTTTTGTAAATTGTCTTTTGATTTCTTTTTTTTAATGTTTATAAAGTATCAAAAACCAATATATACTATACAGAACGAATGTGTCCTTATTTTTAAAGTAAAAGAAAAGGGTATATTTCAACTTACCCGTTTAAGAGCTATTGAAAAGACACATTTTTCAGCTTCGGTATTTTTTTAATTCCGTACACGAATTTAATCCAATAACCTTACTGATAGATACGAATAAGAGCAGACGTTCTTTTCTTGCGTGTAGATAACGTTGTTGTTTATGGTACATTACGAATTACAGTTTTTTAAAATATTGATCCATAGTTTTCTTGTTTTAAAGTATGTAAACGCATTTAAAAAATAGAATTAAACAATTAATATATTACCAAAATATACAATCCTAGTATACCTTCTAGCCGAGCAATGACGTCTATAGACGTCATGGTTTTTTAATCCTTTAGTAATTTTTTGACGTCTATAGACGTCAACTTTTTTTTTCGCCTACATATAGTATTGACGTTTATAGACGTCATGAACAAAAACAACATTAAATTCTTTACTGAAAAGTATAAAAGCATATTAAAAGTGTTTTTTTAGTATAGATTTACATAAAAATGTATTTTGTTTTGCCAATTTGCGGATTCGATAATTTCATTGTTTTGCTTTTATCGTACACAGCATGATAAAATGAAAAATAGAGACATTTGAACGCTTTTGTGCAAGAGATGCCGTAAAACCGGTTACTAAAAAAAAAAATTTGACAACTTTTACATGAAATGATTCGTTTTGTTTTAGCTTTAATTGTTTTTTTCTCGTAATGGATGTCATGAAACACTCCTAAAATTCACTATAAAAACGTTTTTACTATTCAGAAAGGTTTTGTTTTGTTCTTTTATTTTTTTGTAGTTGTTAAATTATTGGATAATGTTTATCTAAATACCAGGTGCAAATTTATATGCACTGCGATTTTTGTAGTAGTGCTAGAAAATCTAGCAGACCGCTTCCAATTATTAATTTAAATCACAGGTAAATCTAGCACTGCTTTAAAATATGTCGATTGGACATGATAAGAAAAAACCCTACTAGATAAAAAGCAGTTCTTAATTTTTAGCTGTTTGGGGGTTTAACTTTTTTGCTGCTTTTAATATAAAATCATGACGTGTTCGAAAAATTTACTTGCCTTAGGCATCAAAAAGTTTACGATACGCTTTGTTTGTAAATAAAAAAAAATGTAATGGTTTTTGTATAATATGCTATATGGCTCTATGGTATTGTTTTCTTTTCTGGACAAACTTTTTATCGCTCGATCTTCGAATAGTGCATTTTTTAAACCAAAATGTTTAAATTTTTAGTTTTTATGGCACAAACAAATGTGCTTTGACAAGCAAGAAGCAACTTTTACAATGCATACAGCCGCACATGAAACATTTTTTTACATGTTAGTACTTTAAAAAAATCAGCAGTAGTTATATAGCCTTCCGTCCGATTAAGCAAGTATAACACTGCACGAATATCTTAAATGGAGAATGAGATTTCGTAAGATGCAACATGTCTTAAGCAATTTTTACTATATATAAAAAAAAGTTGACATAAGGGCATATAAATTAATATGCCCAGTATAAATTAAGAATTCAATATGTCTTATATATTTATTTTTTCTGTTATATCAACGATTTTTTAGACACATAAGATCCATATAAAATAATTTGATGTTTTAAGCTTAATATTTTTTTTTGTCAAGGCCTTTTATATGATGAAAAAAATCCATGACATCTATAGACGTCATTACAAAGTAAAATGCAAGCTTTTTTTTATACAAAGTTATATATTTATAGGATTGCCGATTTTTTTAATACCAATATTGTGCGTTTTGCGTTAGTTGTAGTATTTTACTACTAATTTTTGTGTTTAAGCAAAAGAAATAAGATAAAAACTATAGTTACCCATATGTTAGGCCTACGACCGCAGGGTCAAAACTAGAAAAAATTAGTAAAAATGCGGCACTTTTAGGAAATGAAAAATAGCACTTGTATGGTTTTGTAAACGATATAAAAAAAACTTCGTGCTTGATAGCACGACGAAAAAAATATGAAAGCATTTTTTTGCTTTATAGTATTTGAATAAAAACTTGACTCGTGTAAACATACTAAGTATAATCAAATCTAACAACAGTTTAAAAAACAACAAAAAACATTAGTATTAAATGGTAAATAGTGATTAATACTTTAACAATAATTCTAGTTTCAATTCATAAACTTAAACATATTTTTCATTTAGCATCGTACGAGAGTCAAACTGGCAACCAAAAAATTTCGTCTTTTACTTGACCTCTAACCCAATAGAATTTAGATGCAAAAAAAGCGTAAAGTGGTAACAATATTGTTTTATATAATTTATAATTTATGCTTTTGAAAATAAGGTATCATAATAAAATACGATATAAGCTTGTAAAATCAATTGTATTAGTATTACTGGCGAAAAGTACAAAACGGTATTTTATAGGTGTTCAGAACCAAATACAAGTACTTTTTACCTGGTGATATGCATTCAATTGACACTGTTGCATACACACATTCATCGTATTATCTTTTTGTTTTTTTTATTTTTCTAAGTTAGAATTGCAAACATAAGTAACAATGATGTGACCATATTACAATCTTTAAGAATTTTATCCCTATTGGCATAGAGGTTAAGTACAAGCCATATCTTTTTTGTTTCCAATTCGACTCTAGTACGATGCTAAATTAAAATATATGTTTAAGTTTCATAAATTGAATGTATAATTGATGATTTTTATTATATGTCTTTATTAAAAATAACATACAAATGTTTGTTGTTGTTTTTTTAAACTGTTTTTAGTTTTGATTATACTTAGTGTGTTTACACGAGTCAAGTTTATATTCAAAATTTATAAAGCAAAAAATGCTTTTATTTTTATCGTCGTGATATGAAGCACAAGCTTTTTTTTATCTCGTGTATAAAATCTTGAAAGTGCAGTTTTGCATTTCCAAAAAGTGATGCATTTTTACTAGTTTTTTTTTTAGTTTTGGGTCTCTTTCTTAACCCTAAAATAAGTATTTATGCATTAAAAATTAAAAAGTGATCCATACAACTATATTTTGTGCTTTTTTACTATATTTATGGGTGATTTGTATATAATTCTATATTTATATCCCTTTTTCAAAAAAATTCCAAAAACTAGGATTTCTGTCAAAAAGTTAATTTTCTAAAAATACGTTCTGTATACTAATTTTACAAAAATGAAACAAAACGACAATATTTATAATACCTTTATTTAACAAAAAATGCTTTTTAAGCATTTATTTTGGTCTTTTTGTAAGTCTTATAGACAAAAAGAATTTTATAAGATTGTGAAAGCTGCTTAAAAAAACATAAATTACAAAATATAAGTCATAAATCAATATCCATGTTTACTGTTCCTGTGTTATACGTTCGTAGGTAGTGCTGTAAAAAGAATACTGTCATCGGTAAAAAAAAAATGCAAATATATATTAGTGACACGATATCGGTAAAGCGCAAACATGTGTCCCGCGATATACAAGTACACAATATACAGCAAAAATAAAAATACCTAAATATTTTTGTATGTCTGTTTTTTCTTATAAAAAAGCATGATGCTCATTTAATAAAAATCTGCTTTTTTTGTTGGCGTCTATTTTAAAATTCATACTTGTTTTATCGAACACACTCATGCAATATAAAATAATAAAATGTATGCATAGTGCTTGAAAAAACAACTTATCAGTATTTTGAGTATTTGATCAATATACGCACCGTTTTTCTGTATTATGACATAGTTAATAATTGCTAGGAACATATTTCGTATATAAAATATTGTTTTAATGCAAATAATTAGCAGAGGCTGTAAAAAGAAACGTTTTTCTAACATAAGTCATGGTTTTTTTGGATTTTGGTTTTTTTAATCATAATAAAAGAACTGTAAATTAATTTGCAAAAACAATTTTTAGTTGTTAACATACGTATCAAAATCTTAGTTTAACATGTTGTTGACACAAAAACTACAAAAAAAATATAAAAATTGCTGTAATAATACATTTCCTAGTATACAAGGCGATTTTTACGCTTATCTATCAAGATACTGTATTTTTTGGTATTTTTTTATAAAATCTTATGTGATTTTATTTTAAAAAAAATCATTGCTAACGAATTAAATCTTCTAAAAGATTGATCATAAATATTACCGTTACCGAGAACATTCTCAAGAGTATTATCATAAATATTACCAATTTTTTTAAAAATGAGAATATGCTTATCATTGCTGGCATACAATGTCCATCTACAAAACCCATTCTTCGTGTAGTAAGACAATTAAAATATTATCGGCGTAAGCATAAAACTCTGATATAACCTTTTTTAAAAAGCCACCCTATCTTTTCCTCTACAAGCCTTTTTAACTTGGTACGAACTTCTACGCATATCAAATTGTATTTGATAGCCTTTTGGTACAGTATGCCCGGTTAAAACTCAGAAACGTATAAAACGATCAGACAACAATAATTTTTTGTGTTTAAGTTTGCAAGAAATTTTTTTCTATGTAGCGAATAAACGTTTATTTTGTTTTATTACACAAAAATATATATCCCAGAATAATTTTTGGTTTCATTCATTCCTCGTTTTTATAACGGAAAAATGTTCTGTAATCGATTCCTTTTGGAACGAAAAACCTTCTGTAACACATTTATTAACCGTCAGTATAAACCGGTCAATATCTTTATACTATCATACTATTTTGCGTTTGTTTATAGAAACTATATTTAATTACATTATATTGCCTTACTTACCCTAGGAACTGTATTGAGCAAGCAAAAATATTCATTTGATCTTTTATATGGGTGATCCCCTGGCAGTGACCGGTCAGTTAAGTATGCTGTAATTGCTTGTAATTTTCTTGTTTTTCTATTTTTGTGTTCGGTACCATTTTATCTCTTTTATGATTTACCTACAAGTTTTTGCAAGGCTTTTATAAAATAATTTTGCAGACTCAAGATCTACAAAAAAATCTTATAAAAGGTAATGTTTTTTTTGCAACGTTATCACAGTGGTTATTATATATTAAGAATGCAGGTAGACGTTATTATCAGGGGTCAAAAAGGGTATGTTAAGCGAGCGGAAATTTTGTACCGATTTACTAAAAAAAACCATAAAGGCTGGATTATGGGTAAAAAACGCATTTTTGCAAATTTATAATTAGTAATATCGTATTGTCACTAATATATTATACACATTTAAAAAATTATAAAATATTTGAGTAAAATACGAGAATAACTTGTATTCTTAGTGTCAAAAAAATGGTTTAAACAATTTTATAACGTTTATGCATACTTAAAAACCCTAAGATTTTTATGTAGCATACGTGTCATTTATTTGCAACTTTTTTATTTTAGATCATTTTTTTAATTTTTTTGTGATCTTATTATGGCAACGACTTTTTTAGATTCGTAAGTTGCTTGTTACATTTGCAAATCATACAAGATAATATTTCTAAAAAAGCTTTTCCTTTTCAATTTAATAGCTTGTTGTGATATACTAAACAATCTTAAACATTAGTTAGACTTTTCTAGAATGAATTGCAAATCCATATGTTTCGTTTTGGTTGTTAACGTTGTTCTTGCTTGTTTCATCTATTCATATGTGTCATTCTGGTTAAGGTATCTATCTTGTATTTCTTCCTTCGATTTTGTAACTCGTTCGCTTTTTTAACCATATTCTTTCTGCGTGATTTAGTGCCGACTCATGTCGTATGATAATCTTAACTATCGCTAATTAAAAAAAAAAGAATGAGCACTTTTTCTTTCAACACTTAAATAATATTTTCTGATGTAAAAATCTAAAACAAGATCATTAAAATAATCCGAATTTTACAGTGTGTTTTTTTGCCTTGAAGTAGATTCAGTACTAATTGTATTTTTCTACGGCAGCATTTAGGCGCAAAATATCAATTTGTGTAATTGCCGATGGAATTAAAGAGGCATACAACATATTATTGCAATCATGGTGTTCTTTGTGAAAAATTTTTTGTTTCTTTTATTGTACTTACCAGACAATATGGTTGCATTAAACATAACTAGCGCCAGTTTCGTGCTGTTTCGTGCTGCCTTGTTTTTTTTCATGCTTCCATAAAGACTCATTAGCTTTGTGATTGTCAAAAAATATTTGAAATTGAAATTTAAATACTCTTAAACTGCCGGATTCATGCGATGAATTCCAAAACCATCAAATATGACCTAATACAGAATTAAGTAGGCTGTTTTACGTGCATTTATTACTGACAAGAAATGAAATATAAGATGTATCTTGGGAATAATAATTATGTGTATCTGTATCTAATACTTAAAAGTTAGCAGCGGGAAAATCGTCTTCTTATGAAAACATAGACACAGATAAAAAAACGTTATGCTAGAAATATAGCAGAGAACTCCCTAACAAAGTGATATGTGCGTCTGCTGTATCCAAAAACAACAGTTCACTAAAAACCCCCAGTGTTTTTTTTAACCTTGACGTAGTTCCAAAAGCGCATGACAGCCTGCCATGCAGGTTTAAGCATTAGTTATTCTGCTTTTGTTTGTTTTTATGATCTCATATCTATACATAGATTAAAAAGTACATATGATTTATACGTAAAGAGATGAATCCTATTATAAAACTAGTTCTTAAAACAAGTAGATGTAACTCGTAGATAATTAAAAAGTAAATTTTGTTTATTAATACTCTTATGAACTATTTCTTGCTGTTTTTTTTGTTCTGTTTCAAGATGAGAAATAAAATTCGTGTATCCTTTTTTTAGGTTTTTGTTTTTATTTTTTGAATCTAAAAAACGTACATTTTTGCGCGTTTCTATTGTTGGCGTCATGAAATAACTTGCATGTCATAATTTGAAGTAATCATATGCTTCAAAAGAAGAACTAAAATGCAGAAAAATACGAAAATCAAATCCCATCTATTAATGGTCATATATTATATAGTCATTTTGGCACTGACTATTATTGTTATGTGCCCTGGGTTAATGTACATTTACTCGTACTTAATCAAAAAAAATCAGTTTTAGTTGTATTTATAGCTCATATATGCGACATAGAACAAGACATATCACAACATAAAAGCATATTAGACATATTTTTTTTGTAATTTACTATTACGAAAAGTGTTCATCATGTGTTTAGTTTACATAAAGTGTTTTGTTATTGACGCAATTTCATTCATTTTCTTGTCAGTTTCTATTTTAAACAATAAAAAATAAATCAAAAGTGTAAAAATCGATACTATAGCACATAAAAAATATTTACGCGTGTAAAAGCTTAAACCGCATATTCGATTTGTTTTTTCATTACCAATTAAATATTTATTTTTAATCTAAATGTAAAAACATGTTTATATTTAAATTTTACCACAAACTATGAGTTCAGCATGTTTTCTTATTATAATAAGCCGAAAAACTCTATATTTTATACATACGTATATATTGCATATATACGCAAAATATTTTTCTGCAAAAAAAGTATGTTATCTTCATGGGTTGAAACGAATTCTATAGCAAAAAATATAAGGGCGAGTCTGGTTTGCCGCGGAAACCGTTTCTCTGGTACTCTGATTGTTCAAAAAAAATCGGAGTCATTAACATACCCCTTGAAACGGATTCTTGCAGGAATCTTCTCTTTACATATTTCTTTTAAATTTTTTCTAATAAAATCATTTAATCAAAGGATGTTCTACTAAAGAACGAGTTTAAAGGGATAATAGACAATGAATTAATTGGTTTATGCGGAACCAGAATACATAAGAAATGGATTTTTTGACAAACCAGACACGCCCTAAATTCACATTTTATAAGAATATTTTTTCTTACTAACCGGTCTAAGGAGCCGGCCATAACCCGAATGATAACCGGCTTAATAACAATCTTTTTTTTTACGTCCGGTCAATGGAGTACCCTAGGCGCTTATGCAGTTAGCAGGGCGCCTGATTTGCGGGGTCCTAGTCTGGGCGGGAATAATCCAGTGGAAAGTATAGACAATAAATGATAAAAACGTTTCAATAATTAAGATTATGTATTAATAAGCGATTACGTGTATTCTAATCTGGATTTGTGCAAATTAAATCTAGCGATAAATTAATTTTTACATAAAAAAAAAAATCGAATATTAATGTAATTTTTTTAACTATCTTAAACATGATTTTTGTTTAATTGACCATTTTATGTATATTTTTTATTTTTTATTTTTTTTCCGCCCCACACTAAGACCCCGTAAATACGGGTCCCTCCTAACTGCAGAAGCGCCGTATCCTATCTCATATTGATATATCCCCGTAGTGTTTTCATTTTTGTCCAACATTTTGACAATCTTGTATTTTAACTTTTTGTTTTTTTTTCACAAATGAATTTTTACGTGAAAGCACATCTTAGTGTTTCTAACTGCTTGATCTGTACAACTTAATAGATGGTGTTCTGTTAGTAACTTGTTTTCATCCCGCATTCATTGTCTGTGCTCGTACTACGTTGCTTTATCGTTCTTCTCACATTTATAAGCACTTTTTATAGTCATCGGAATTAAATATATGAGCAAAATATTTTTTTTTGGTTTTCTTGGCGCTAAAGTTGTTTGGTGTTTCACAATTTTTCGTTGCTCTGGTTCATAAATTTCTACCGATTTCTTTTATTTTTTCATTATACTTTCCCACTCTCTCATTTGTTCCTTGCCGTTTCTTTCTGTATTCCGCCTTGGATTTTCTTGTATAAATCGTGTTCTTTTTGTCTTTTTTACGCTACTCTAACATACATTTATATATTGATTTTTAATAAACTATTTTGAAACTTCCTAGCTTAACCAGAACTCCTAAGTTTTTTGTTGATAGTAGACTTTGTAACTCCCACTGCGATAATGATGTAAATATACGTCATTTGTTTTTACCCTTTGTGTAGCTTTGTCATAATTTACGTCATATTTATAGGATCAATTCCAATAATACCTACTTTTTTTACATAAATTTTCTTAATACCCACTTTTTTTCTTTAATTGATATCAATACCTATAAAATTTTAGTAAAAAACTAAGAGGAGAATAACAAAAAAAAAACGGTTTGACTTAACTAAAGTTATATTAAAAATATATTAAGTAAAGAACCTATGGCTCTTAAGCACTTCTTATAATACCTTGCAAATGTGGAAAATCAATTCAGTCCTGGCACTACAGTGCGAAGAGAATGCCCATATTATAGAGTTTCGGTAAAATAGCATAAAGAAACATTTTATTTTGCGCATGTTACTCCTTTGACAGGGAATCCTCGATCGGGGCACCCAACTCCGCTTAAAAATATACTTTTTATGTACAGACAAGTACCTGGATAGACTTTGTATTCCTTATAGTAAAAGGCACACATGCGTTCCTATTTTAGTCGGTGGGAAACCATCATTTTTTGCAGTGGAGTTGGATGCCCCGATTGAGGTGTCCCTGATAAGGAAGTTCCATGATAAGTGACATGAGCAAAATATAAGGGTTTCTTATGCACTTTAACGATCTTCTATAATAGGGTTTACCAACCTTTTTACTAGTGAGGGTACAAAACATATAAATTTTTGCAAAAAAGTACATTTTTTCAAAATTTTTCATAATCTTATGGTAAATCGTTTTTTATAAATATAAACAACCCTTTTATTTTTTTTCTTAATATATATAAATTATAGCATAAAAATTTAGTTTTCACATAATAAAGAAATCAAAAACTTTTATATTTTTATAGCTTTAAAGTTTTATTCTTTTACGTTTTCGTTAAGTTTGTTTTAATTTTTTTTTATGTATATAATACATAAATATTGCAAATCACCGAGCTTAAAATATAAAAATTTTTGTTTTTATTACCTGGTCATAAAAAAAAAAATCAAGAAAATGACATTGCAAGCGTTAATTTGGCAAAAAAAGTACTTTCTCGCAAATGATATGAGTACAAGCACTGCGCTGTTCTTTTAAATAACAATTTACAATTTGTTCGCGTAATATTGTATTCTTTCTATTTTGTTTTATTTTATACATGAACTCCGCAAAAAAAAAAAAAAACATTTAACCTGTACTCTATATTAAATTACAGTTACAATATAAAATGATATAGATATTTCTATGTTTGTAAAGATATAAACAATCGTTTTATTTTTTATTGAAAATAAAAGACTAAAAAGGTTAAAAAAATATTTCAGGTTTTTCGCCTAACACCCAGGTTCAAAGTAAATATTTTAAAAAACTGTTGTTGCAAATAATACCTCCTATTAAAATAAATAAAAATGCCTCATAATATTTACATACTATTAATATGTATAATTTAAAAAATGCCACAAAAAAAACATTACATTATAAAAAAACGTAAATTTTTTATTTCATACAATGCTACAAATCGAGAAAATATAGATTTGTAATTTTATTGTTTTTTATATTGAATATCTAAAAACCAGAGGCATATATTGTATTTGCCAAACTTATTTGTGTCTAACTTTTTATATTTTATAAGCCAATAAACTGGGTAGTTCGCATAAACCGAGTTTAATCACGCAACATACAGCTGGTTTGTAGTATACGCTTTTGTAAAAATAGCTTTTAAAACAAAATTATTTCGTTATAAAAGATTTGGTAGAGGCATTGCCTTTTAGAACAGCAAAAATGTAACTTACTCCAATAATGCAAGGCCAAGTTGAATATACAAAACGAATTTTAAATATTGAAAAAGGCTGCTAATAGTCAAGGCGCATTAGTACTTATTTATGCTGCGAACACTTTTTTTTGTATCAAAAGATACAACGGTTCGTGTTATCAGCTATGTACATATAAAACTTTATAAGAACCTTGGTATTCATACCTTAATTGAAAAACTAAAAAACATAATACAACACCAATACAATTTTCATTGGAGTTGACCGCTGGCGGGTCTTTTATGAGGCTTTTTTTGTTGTTTAAAATAGAAAAAATTTCATATAGAAATATAGCTATTTTTTTTATTAATTGAAAAACAGTTTTTGCTTGATGTTCTTCGCGTAAAAAAACCAATAATAAAAAAAAAAACATTTATATGTAAAAAGTGTTTTTGCAATATAATTTTGCTTTTTGTATAAAAAATCAACACAAAAGAAGCGAAAAAATTCTGTTAATAATATTGTAAAAAAAAAAAAAAACATGCTGCTTACAATAACAAAAACACAATGCCTTTGTAAGGTTTTTTGTTTTTATACTGTTTGCAAATTGCCACATTCAAAAAATACATACAGTACGTTTCTTTTAAAATCCATTAAACAAAAGATGTTTTTTAGCGCGTTATAGACAAAAGTCTAGCAAAATTGCGTGTAAAAATAGTTTGCAATACTTAGCGTCAAGTTCTGTTTGTTTTAGAAAAATTCTAATAAACAAATTTGTTTTTTTTGTTATTATTTGTTTATTATTTGATTGTAGTTGGGATTTTTTTATTTATGTTAGATGTATTGATATTAGTAGTTATTTTTGTACCTCTACAGTAAAAATGTATAAGTCAACCACGTTTTGTTTTTTTACACACGTACAACGCGTGGTTTTTAAGTATGTTCGATCTTGTTTTATGTCCAAGTGGTGGAATAAAATATATATTAAACCGTCCAAAAAGTAACCATATCATGCATATTACAAATTAAGCTGTATAAGAAACATACATTAGGGATTTGTTTGCTTCACACTTTTTAAAACATAGTAATAAACCACATTATTATCAAACAATAAAAAAAGTCGTTAAACCCGATTTGCATTTATTTTTTACTGATATTTTTTTGAGGTAAAATTGGCCAGTGAGGCCAGAAAATATATTATAAGAGTACACCTGCACTCGCGAAAAGCGGGTTGGTAACCCTTGCTATATAATATGGGCATACTATTCGCTCCACAAGTTGCAGGACAAACCTTTATGCCCGAATTTCCAAGGTATCATAAGAAGTGCTTAAGCGCCATAAGTTGTATACAAAATACACCTGTAATATATCTTTAGTCAATTTAGGCTTTATTAGCTAAGCCTCGACGCGCCACGGAGCGGCCAGTTGACGCATGATTCGCCGTGGCGAATCCTTTCGTCGTCTCGCCGCTGGCGGCGGTTTGACTCATTTTTAGCCGTTGGCGAGTTACGTGCGGTAGATTGATGCCGGCGGCGAGTTGACGCAAAATGATTTAACCTGTGAAGTGGTGTCGATTCGCCACCAAAGGAGATTTTCCCATTACATAAGTCTTGCATCAATAAAAAGAAAAAAATTTTTCAAGTAGGGATATAAAAATAAAAAAAAAAAATTAACAAATCGCATTTTGAAAAAAAACAAACAAATAAGTAAATAAAAAATTATACCGAAACAATAAAACTTTTGATACATAAACATATAAAACAAAAAAAACACATTCGAAAGGTTAAAAAAAAGAAAACAATAAAAAAAAATAAAAAAAAAGACATGAATGAATAATAATTAAGAAATTGACTAAAATAAATGAACCTAGACAATAAATGAAAAAAAGAGTAAAAATTACAAAAAGACAAAAAAATACAAAAATTTGTTTTTTTTTTTTGCAAAAATGAAAGGAAAGTACATGTAATCAACTATTTAAAAAAAAAACGTTTAATAATAAATACAAATAAAGAAACAAAAAAGATAAAAAATAACACCATAATTCTATTATTAATCGCATTTCCAATGCTTTTCTGCCCAACACATTAAAATACCAATTTACAGAGTAACCATGCACACTTTTTAGAATAAATTTTCAACTCATTTTTATATTATCATTAAGAATAATATTCTTATCGACACACTTTGTAACCTTCTGTATCTTTTTCGAGCAATCGCCTCATCTTTTTGCAAAAAACTTATAAATTTTGATGGACTATAATGGGAAGTAACACTTCTCGTATTCAGTGATCTATGTTATGCTTATATTGCATTAGTTTTGGCAAGAACACAATTAATTATTTGTTCATAGCAATTCCACATGCTAGGTTTAAGATGATTTTTGCGTGTTTTCGCATCTTTACCTTGATAGTACTAAAAAGTATTCCAATATACAATAAAATCACCTAATATTTCGTCCAAGTTTTTCTCTCACAGTCCACGCATAATATGGCTAAAACTCATATCAAATGAATATAGAGGCACATATACTAAATTTAAACAACAATCTTTTTTAATTTCTAATTCTGTATCGCTTTGATATAATGGACCTAAAACGCTAAGTTGTATCTGTCGCCATAATGATTGCCGAAATTGAAAACCATCCAACAGCCTGGATATTTTCTAATTTTTCTATCACTACCAGCTCTACTGCTTTTTATAATTAATAACAAAAACAGATGGATTACAGGCTGTTTTCAAAAACTGCATTTTAAACATTTTTACATATAAATCTTTACTTTTCCCTTCTATTAAAATATAGAAAATTGGAAAAAATTGTCAAATTGAAATATATGGATATATTAAAGTTTTATAAACTCTGATGGGACTACCCTGAACGTTCCATCTGCTGCAAATATCGTTTAAATATTTATTTGCCCCTGGAAAAACTTCAGGTTAAAAAAAATCATCCTTGCATTATCATCGTGCCCCGAATCATACAATAAAAATCTTTCTTCCGAAATTGTCTTCTTTAAAACATCAGGAATATCCTGGAAGTCGTCTTGAAAAACTCTCCTGCCTTATTTCGATGCTTGGTCACCGAATCGATGCATGATTTTGGGGGTGGTAACAGACACATCACCTCCTCCGACATACGCGACAACGCCTTGAATATTTTGTCATGTGCTAGAGCTCCCGTCTCTATTGCCTTGCACTTAAGTTCACTTTTGGCTATAGCAGCTGCTACTTTATTGGGCTATCTTGATGTATGTCGTGTATATAAGCCACTGCTACAATATCTTCGTCATTGGTGTGTATTCTTCCACCGCATGTCGATTCGTGCATCTCCAACTAATTAATGAACCTACTCTTTTATCAAAGTGATAGTCAAATCCTTTTAATGCTGCCTTGGGCTTGCCTCGGAGCTTGTGATTATTAACTTTTCGTATCTGAGGGCACCATGAAAATTTTTTTATTTATAAAAGAAAAGATTAAATGGTTTGGGATTTGCCATTAAATATTAAAAAACGGAAATTTTAAAAAAAAACTAAAATAAACATACAAAAACAAAAACAAATTAAACACCTAAAAAAAAATTAAATTGTGAAACAAAAATATTAACCAGATTCCTGAAAAAAAAAAGTAAAAGGAAAAAAAACATAAAAAAAATATTATCATAAAAAAT
>JAQFYM010004072.1:0-16603 GCA_034694785.1 Agrenia bidenticulata | reverse complement strand
TGATAGATTATAAAAAAATTTGTAATGATAATAGAGTTTTGCACATAGAACTTGAATCATCTAGGAGTAACTTACTAATTGTTGAAGAATTAAGAGAAGAATTGATTGCGTTACATGAATACATGGATAAAATAAAAGTTGAAGCTATAAAACATAAAAATGAAATTGCTAAATTATCTAAAACCCTAAATTACCAGCACCAACTCGTTACATTGGTATATAAAGAATTATTAGGTGAAATGTCTGCTGACTTTTTTGATCAAATAATAACATTCAGCAATACGTCGGATGGGAAGGCAACAACTAAAAGCTATCCGTTTGACAAGTCACTTAACTTGGTTCCGGCTGAGAAGAAGACAAAAAATAAAGAGGAAGCTACTAGTGACGAGGAAAATACGCCCACAGAGCCCGCTGATGAATTCAACAATACCATTACGGATGGGTTTGATCATCACGAGGACGAAAAGTCCATTGATAATGAAACAAATTTTAATGTGGAACATTATGAAAATGATTGTACAGATGAGTATTGCAGTGAAAATGAGCATAATTTTAGTGACGAAAATATGGAGATGGATGAAGATATAAACGAAGACAAGACCATAATAAAAGAAAATAATGCTAACCTTTTTCGGTTCATACGCAATTCAATCGACGATGTGGAATATTTAAAAGAAATGTATCATCGCACAAGAAAGATAGGTACAAATAACAATGATGGCAAAGACGATGTCTCTAATTTAACTGCATTTTATGCAGATGTTTCAGATGAAAATGATGATTATAATGAGAATGATGATTATAGTGAGAATGATGATTATTACTATGAAGATATTGAGAATGGAAGTGGTAATGATAGAGATTTAAGTGGTAATATCGAAATTAAAGGTGGCAATGATGAAATTGGAAGTGTAAATAAAGACAAAGAAATAAATGATGATTTTCAGCATGTAAAAGCTAAAATCGGTATTTTTGTGAACGAGCACAGATCTAAAATGATACAAGAAATACAGAAACTAACTGATACGGCGATAGATAATGCGTATGTAAGCTTGAGTCAAATTTTAAGAGAGAGGTCTATAGAAGTAAACCAATATATAGTCAACACACTTGCAGAAAAAGAAAAAGAATTTCACTTAAATGAAGTAATGGAGGAACTTAATGAGATATTGGCTATAATCAAGAGAATAACTGAGAGTTAGCGATATATAAATATTAAATAAATTATGTTTTTTATTCATTTAAAGACAAGGGTTATTTTTTGCTATTTTAATATTCATATAGCGTGTCTACTGTATGTAATCTAGGCATAAAATATGCTTTTTTATTTGTTTAATAACATAAAATTTTTATTTTTATGCAACTTCAAGATTTGTGTAATAAAATACTATAAAGATTGAAAATGGACTAAGGAAATAAAGTACGATCTAGCTCAACTCATATTTAACTTTTCAAACATATAACGCCGCTTTTCCCGTAATTTTAAAAAATGATTCTTTTCAAAATATATCGCAACCTTTATCATTCATAATCCACTTTTTACCATTTTTATTGCCATTAAAAACTTACTGATAGAAAAATTGACAGTTGTTATATTGCATAAAATTTACTATATAGAAAATGAAAAGGCATTTAATTTATTAAATATAGCGTTTTTGGTAAATCATTTTAGTTTTTTTTTTCTTTTGATATGTATTGAGGTGCCGAATAATCTTTAATAAATACTTTTGCACTAGCACTCTATCCATCTTTCTAAAGTTCCTTTAATTAAGGGATTGGTGGTATTATTGTCAAAATGTTACACATTCGGAGTAGATCTGCGCCTTTTAAATGCTATAATAATTATAATTATTATTTATTTATGTATTGATAAATATAAATATAAATGTGAATTTTGCCTAAGTATAAACGGAATTATTTATTTTTTGCCTGCATGAATGAATAAGAACTTGCAAAGGATTCCGAAAATAAGTTTATTTGCCATAATTAAAATATTTTATGAACATCATGGATAAAATTTTTTAACGTTATTTTGCCATATTTTATGCACATAAATGTTTGTTTTTAATTTTTTTTGCACAAGTCAAATTATTATAAAAAACTAAAACATATACATTAACCAATAAATACCATATATATATTTAGATTTTAAATAAAAAAAACCTACTGTATAACTGTTATATAAAAAATCTGTTTTTAATGAATTATAGTGTGGTTAATATGGCCTGAAAAATTCGCCATAGGATTCTTCTTCTAAGAGTGTGTATCTTTTTTTTCCCATGGGAAATTGTATATTTACCATGGGAAAAGAATATCTATAATGGAGAAAATATACCATGCAAAAAAAGGGTAAAAAATGCCCATGAAAAAATTTTCCCCATGGTATATATAGAAAACACATTTTTGGCGTGCAAAAAAATACCATGGGTAATTTTTTTTCATAAGAAATTTTTTAGCCCGAAAATATATATGAACTTTTCCCATGGGAAAAAAAAAGATACACCCCCTAAAAGGCTGATTTTTTACCTTTCTTTTTACATACATATTAAGATTTTTAAATAAAGAAATTAAAATGTAATATTTTCATTTATTCGCTCACTTATTAAAGAAAAGTTGGCATACTGTAATTAAATAGATTAAAGGTATTTACTTATGTGCCAAGATAATCAGTTAAATAACTAGAAATTACAATTTTATGCAAAGTCGCATTTAAATAACCTTTTTATACTATAAAATGCGTTTATAAGTACTAAAAATATGTTCAAAAATTGGACTAAAAATACTAAAAGTTTTATTAGAAAAACAACCCAAAACGACAACTAAAAATAGGTATTTTTATTTTTTTTATAATTGCATTCTAGATTTTTTTTTTGTGTCATCATACCCATTAAAATAATTTCGGTATAAACCTGCATTTTTCTTATCTTAAAGTTTATTGATACCTTAAAAAAGTTTGAAATAGCTGATGTATACACTTGAAAAATAATTTAATTTATTAGCAGTAAATATTACATTTTAACTTGTTTATTTGTCTTATACAAGCTTATTAGATTTAACTGGTATTTTTTATACCTTTTGGTGGTGAATAGCTTTAATTATTTGCTAAGAAAATTAATTTTTTCCCCGAATAAATATCCTTGATTTTAAAATTTAAAGGTTTTTAAGGACACAAAATATAAATATTTTTTGCTAAATTTTGTCAGTAAAAACAACAAAAAACTATATTTTCATATCCTAGTAATTAAATCCACTTTTTCTAGTATTTTCTGCATAAATTTCACCGGTGTTTTATGAATTATTCCAACAAAAAAAATTGTTTTGTGAAATGAATTTTGAGCCTATTTTTACAAAAATGATCGAGTATTATGGTCATTTTCTAAATCATTTTTTTTAAATTACAAAATTTGGCCAAAACATCATTGACATCCCAGAAGATAGCATAAAATTTTAACCTGTAGGAAACTAAATTTGCGCAATGTATGTGTAATAGAAGAGTAAAAATATGTAAATAGACAAATGAGATAAGTACTTTTGTAAACTCTATAGTTATGTGTAATAATTGAAAATTAAAAAAAGCAGGTATTATAAAAATGAAATACATTTATATATGTGTATAGTTGCATTTTATTACTAGATTTAATAGTTTATAATTTGAATGATGGATTGAATTAGTGTGTACTCGTTTTTTTAATATTATACTAACTTTTTGATTAGCCAGTATTTGGAATGTAAATTTTTGTCTATCTAGTATTGGTGCATAAGCAGCTGTTTTTTTTTATTTTATTAAAATATATTATCTGCAAATTAAGCCCATGGAAAGTTGATCTGCACAAAATTTTGTTGTTTAAATACATGTAGCTTTAGTCTTTAATATCCAAACTAGAAACTCAAAACTGACAATATATATGAAAATAAAAAAATTCTTGCTTCGTAATTTTGCGAATTATAGTATCTGAAACTTAAAAATTTACAATATTTTTTTATATTGCATAGGTAAGATATAAAGTTTTTGGTTTTTTTTTTTAATTCAACTCACCAACCATGGTTTTTTTTAGTATTAAATTGTTTTTTATGTGTTCTTAACTTTTTCCGCGAGAGATCACATCAAATGTATTAATACAGTTAGCCCTCGACAATCCGACACCATTTTACTTCTTTTTACATTCTACATTCGGATACCGAAATTTGTCGGACTAAAGAGCTGAAATTCTCAATCCTTATTGGTATTACTACGCTGAGAAATACTTAATTGCGTATTTAAGGTATACATAAAACCTGTGAAAGTGACACACAAAATGACGAAAAAACCTTTTTTGTCTTATTTTTATTTAAAAAACATAAAAAAATATTTTTTTCGTAAAATAAGTAAAAAAAACATGCTTTTGAAGGCAAATAAATACAAAAAAAAATGCGTATAAAGGGAATGGGAACTTAGTCCTTGTAAAAAAATTGCTTACAGGTTAAATCAATTATGTGTAATCTATATTTTTAAATCAATAAAAACAATTTGTAATGTATTTTTTAAACCGGTATGTCATCTTTAGAGAGTGTCACTTTTGCAGATTCTACTGTAGTTGTCAACCCGTTTTTAGTTTACTACAAGGTAATAATAATTTTGTCATTTTTATATTTTTAATGCATTTAACGCAGACTGATGCCTTGCAATGAACGCTCGTGTAAAGTAATAAATGTTTATAGCTATATTTAAAATTTATCTTTTCAATTTCTGAGATATATTAAATCGTTTTCACTCATTTTAATTTTTTTTCATATAAGAAATAAATTCAGTCGGTAACTAGAATGTCAAATGTCGTTGGAAATGAGGCAAAAATATTTAAAATAATAAAAAAAAACTTGTGGAAATCAGGTGTTGTTTTATCAGTTGTCGGATATACGCGGGTCGAATGTATAATGTATTTTAATTTTATTTACCTGTTTTTAAGAAAAACGTATTTGTATCAAATAATTTTTTTTTTATTTTTATATGTTTTTTAAAAAAAAGTTGGCCAAAATATATATGTATTTTGCAACATTTCAGTATAAAACAACGCATATGTTGCTTCAAAACTAAATTAAAATTGCAAAAAATTTTTTATAGTTTGAACTAAAACTAAAAGTGGTTTGCAATAAAGTTTTCTTAATTATTGTGTTAGTATACAATTAAAACGCCTTATATACAAGAAAACATTTTATTTGATTAAATAAATAATATTATAAAAAAAAAGTTTATGTTAACAGAATCTTAAACATTTAAATGCTCCGTTGCAATAAATATGTAAAACAAAGCTCGATTGAACGTAAGTAACGTATTGTATCAATATATCGACTGGTTAATTATATAAGCAACACAACATCAATACAACAACTTAAAAGCAACAAAATATTTTAAAAATACACAAAAATACATATTAAAAAATGCTTAAGTAAGTTTTATTAGTTATACAATAAAAAATGCTTTAGGTGTAGTAAAATATAAAAATTTACGGTTCAAGCACTTTTTATTGTAGTTATTTCGTTATTACCTTTAGTTATTATTTTGGAGTATAACTTAATGATGTTACATTATTTTTGTCTTTTATTATTAACAATATTTGATTCATTTTCCTCTATATTTTATAAAAAATATTTACTCATAAGTATCTGTTCGTAAAAAGCTCACTTGTACATACATTGGATATTTGATTATAATTGAAAATGTTCATGTAAAAAATAGTGGAATACATGTTTTTAACTCAGTAGATTGTACACAATTATAAAAATCTTATAGCGACTACAAAAATTATTGACTATTAAAAACTGGTTTTCATATTATCTCTAACAATGCAATTAGTTGTTTAAAAAAGATAGCAGTATCCATATATCTCTTTTTATTTCATGGGCTCCTTGTATATAAATACTGCCTTTTCTACCTTTACAAAGTTTATTATGCGCCTATCACGTGTATCTGTATTTAAATAGACAAATTTAAGTGTATATTGTTCGTCAAAAATACAAAATCATATATTTATTATGCGTATATTTCAAACAAAATGCTAAAAAAATGAGTTGTTTTACCATACCTATTACAAAATAACTAATAAAATGTTTTTTAATGTGTATTGTTGGGTATTATATGTGTAGCCTTGTTGCTCGATGTTCTTATAAAATCGGTAAAATTGATTTTAATTTTTTCTGGCTGTTATAGAACACAAATTTGAGGGACTTAATTCTTCTTTTTTTCATATAGTAAATAAAATAATCTTTATATACTAAAGTGTGCATTTTGTGGTTGTAGGGGCGCATGTGGTATATCTATTTAAATTCTAGTTTTCTTAAAATTTTTTAGGCCGAAAATGCGTTCTGAAAAGAGAAAACATTTACATATAAGGCACTTTGCTTCGTATTTTTATCTTTTCGTGTTTAATACTATAAAATCTTACATAATCTTTTATATTAGGCAATAAAACCATAGATTTTTTCCATTGAAAATTTTATTAATTTTTGAATCTGATAAATTTCTTTTTAACTAGATAGAAAGACTTCTACAAATATATTAAATTGTTCGATAATTTTTTTTTCGATGCGTATATCATAGATCTATATATATGTGGTTTTTACATTAAATATGCGATTTTTGTATCACTTGAAAGCTTTTTTTGCATTACTGTCTTTTAGGTAATAATAAAAGCGGACCAAATACAGAATAAATTCTTAATTGCAGATTAAAAAACGTGTAAACAACAGGTTTATTATTTTAAATGCAAATAGAATATGCATTTAAATTTTTGCTTGTTGCCCTTCTACGTCTAGGATCAAAAAATCAGAATTTATTACCCAGTAAAACTAAAATAGGAAACTGGCATATAAGGTTAGTATAAAAATATGGTTTAAAGTTGTGTAATAACAAAAATGGTGTTATAATGAGATATTGTAATAGTCTGATAATTAACGTGATAATGTCATTTTTTTGTTAAAATTGCTACTTAAGGAGTCCTTTAAATACAGATTTTGTAAATTTAACTTTAATCTGTGCCAAGTTTGATATACAATTATATATATGTACTAGGACTGCTTTCGTTGGTTCTTTTAAAATTTATAAGTTTTTTAAAGTTTTATTTTTTTTGTAATACAGTTAATTGTCCACAAATTGGACGACCTATTTATTGACAGTATTTTGTAAAAAAGCAAAAAATGTGAATTTAGTGACTAATATAAAAAGTATTGCTTTTATTTTGACATAATATATTAGTTGTAAATTTTTACATAATTTTTTGTTGGGTTTCAGAACCATTTTATCCTATAATTCCAATATAATGAACATCCATACTATAGACTTTTGACACAGAAAAAAGACATTTAAAGTAAATTTTGCACAAAAAAGCATTGAAATTTTTTATTGCCGATATATTGCCATTTTGTTTCAATTTACGGTGAATTTGATGTATTTAAGTTTTTTTTTTTTTAGCACACGTAAAATATTATAAAAAGACGACAATAATTAAATTCAATAATTAATTCAAGTATGTTCTTTTTAGAATTATATTTTTAAGGTACATTTTTTAGCCCCAAGCTAGAGGGGGAAAAAAAACCTTATATGAGGTATACAAATGTGACTTACCCTGTAATTTTTTAAATGCGGAATCTTGCAGATGTTTTATTTTGAATGCAAAATTCTGCAGAATTCAGCAGAATTTTTTTTTTGGCATTTATGGTCCGCCTTGGCAATAATATACCTTGTATTTAATAATTAGATAGTCTGAAGTGCATTTATTTATAAATGCGTTTTTATGGTTCTTTGGGTATTTTTACTGCAATAAAAAATATACCGACGATTAGACCAACGTAAATAAAAAGCGGACAGAATTATTTAACCACAATATACTTTGAAAATAATTTACTAATAAATTTTTGATTAAAAATGAATATAGCTGTGTGGAAAATACATTCTAACAATGAAATTGTATTATAGTAATCGATTAACAATTAACGCTAAAAACAACTATTATAAAATGTCTTCATTATTGATTTATCATGTTTAGATTATTGAACTATTTTTTAACTAACTTAAACTATTTTTTTAATTAGGCCGAAATACTTTGCAATCAACTCAAATTTTAGAAAGAAAGTTTTTTAAGAAAAAATGGCAATTAAATTTAGTTTTATTTGCATCTATAGTTCGCCTCAGTAATTATTATTTTAAATACATAAATGTTTTTGATGATTACTGCAAAACTTGAAATCATGAAAAAAGCATATTATGTTACATAAATCTATTAAACCTACATTTTTTGTCATAATTACTATCATTGAAAATTTTAATAATGACTACAAATGCTTAGTTAAATAAAGAGCACCGGCCAAGAAACTTTTTTAATGCTTAACTCAAATTTTGCTGTAATATATGGCGTGTACCAAAAAAATTCTCTATAAAGATTTTTTTCTGATAAGATACGCCTGTTAATCTCTATAAGGATTTTTACCGGTGAGATTTTTTCTTCTGGCCCAAAAAGGGAAATTTTATGAAGAATCCCCGGCGAAAAATCCCCATAAAGGACTTTATGGGTAGAAAAATTTTTTTCAATATAATACTATATAATATACATTTAGGTGAAGTAAAAAAATACATTGACATATTTTACGAAAATAAAATTTAAAATTTAAAAAAATATTTTGTGGGTGTCCTTAAAAATTACTATAGAGATGTTCTCGGTGGGGGGATATCTATATGATTTTTTTAGGACACGCCTTGAATATTTTAGTGTATTTTAAATACGGTGTTATATTTAACTCGATTGTCAAGTATAATAAGGTGCAATTTTAATAATAGTAATCAGTTTACCTACCAAAATTTTTACAGAAGAAAGATTGACTTTTATAATCAAGAGACAACTATATAGGAAACTTAATCAACTTCATTATGGATATAAAAAACCCCTTTGAAATTTAATTTTTTTAAACACGTAAAAGAATGCAAACCTTAACATATTTTCTGAATCGTTTTGAATCATGTAATTATAAATTGCATTAATACATTGTTTCTCAAGATCAGGCACAATTTTTTTATAAAAATCAAAAAAAAAACGATAAATACAAAAAAAGATAATCTTTGACACTACTTTCTAATGTAAATCAACAAATCACGCCTTTTAATATGCTCAATAACCTTTATGCCGTAATATGAATTTGCAAACTACACAGAAAACAATAGAAAAAATAATATAATAGATCAAGCGTTCCAAACCTTTTCCCTAGTAAGTGGAAAAAAACAAAAATGACGTAAAAGAGTACATCCCCGGTAAAATTCACTTGGTTCCGGATTAAGCCTAGCGTATAAGTACAAAAAAATTTAAATAAATATTACGAAATTAATATATTTAAAAGTGTATATATATGCCCGATTTTTTATTAAACACTTATCTTCTTAAGCCTTCTTTATTTGATCTCTTGCTATTTTTTTACTAATATTTAAAATTTTGGTTTTGAAAATCTGCATCACGATCAAACCTAAATTATACCCTATGACATCCATTTTTTATGACGGCTCGATTATCTAAAAAATATTTTTTTACGTGAATTATTAATATAGATATAATCAAAAAGTATGTAATCTACGTAAAAATGACACATGGGCAGTGTGAAGTTGCATTTATGTATTTTTATTAATAATTTTTGGCTGAAAATATACCTTTACGCTGGTTTTACTATAAATAATTACGTAAAAATTGCCTTCAACCTCATTATGATATTATATTTAGGCTTATCTAAAAAATGTAAACTCTTCAGTTTTTTTAAACAATAAAAAATAAAAAAATAAAAATTAGCAAAATATGTAATCGTAACAACCCATTTATAACATATATTCATAACAAAATACTTTTATAGGCAGCGTTGTTTATACGATGGATTAAATTCTGTATTTTATATATCTTAAATAAACATTTATTTTTTATACCTTTTTTTATGAAGATCTACTTTAATTTAAGCAAAGGTATCTAAGTATTTTTGACTTTTAAAATTCTTAGAGATGAAAGTAATTGTAAATTTACGTAAAAGTGTCTAAAAACAGTAAAATATTATAGATCTTCTTGTATAGCAAAAATTTGGTCAGAAATAACTATTTAAAAAAATAAATACCCCGCTAAAGATTTTTTTAAAAAAGTAAAAAACAAGATTTTTGCATATTAGTTCTATTGATCTGCCCCTTCACAACATAACAAAAGTTAATTTAATGTAATATAAATCTAAAAAATATAAATGTTTTAAATAATGGCATAGTGTCTTTTCGCCGACGGCATATTTCTGGCGAAAAAAGCGCTGTTTCGGCGAAAAAAAAAACTTGTATTTTTGTATTTTTCTCCTTATTCTAACACTAGCCTTAACACTAAACTAACCCCGAATTAGACCCAGATACCTTATACCGTAACCCTAATCTAATAATTTTTATCATTGCTTAGCTTTGTTCGAAAGATATGAAGTCGAAAAAAAACTTGTTTTATTAGTTAAAGTTTCACTTGAGTTACTTTAAATAGCAAAATTATGTGCTTAAAATAAAACGGTAAATTTTTGTTCATTTAAAACAGCGAAGCAAATACTAGCTCGTATATTTTAGTACCGGAAAAAATAATTTGCATATATTTGACGAAAAAAATATACAAACGGCACAGAAATACTTGCATTTGTACATTTTTTTTTTGGCATTGGCGAAAAGACGCTTGTTCAAATTTTTTTGCCTTCGGCAGAAAATAGCCTTTTCGACGTGCGAATATAAGGCGTCCACTGCTATTGATCTGCAGTATCACAACATAACAAAAGTTCATTTAATGCAATTTAAATTAAAAAAATATATATCTTCATATAAACAAATAAAAACTAATATTTTGCAGATATCTTGTGCAAGTAAACCAAAAAAAAAAAGACCTGATACAATAAATTTTTAAAAAAGCAGACGTTGGTCGTTGAAAAAAATCGTCAAAAAATATAATTCTTTTTTTTTCGAACGGCAATAAGTTAAAAAGTATTTTTCCAAATGTAAAAGCTATAATAGAAACTACGCGTGTACCGAGTGTATAACAATCGTTTTAATATATATGCTTTTTATTGCAAAATACTACAAAATAAATTTTTAAGGCATTAGTTTTTAAATTTGCAAAAAATCGAAATAAAATATACTCGTATAGGATAATATTATAACTAAATTGTTTATATGAGCAAATTTTGCTATATCATACAGAAAAAACTTTCTTCGTATAAGGAATGCCACCAACAACCTTTTTTGATTACCCGCTCGTATTTTGGTTTCACAAAAATATGACTTTACAAAAGACGTTATAATTTTTATTTTCCTATTATGTTAAGAACACGTAATTACAAAGAGCCAACGTTAAAAGTAAGCAATAATTTCTCCCCACGTAGAAAATGTATATTAAAAGTTGAAAAAACAAAAACACAACTGCTTAATAGAAACTTGTAATTGTTAGGTATACTTCTTGTGTACTTTTTTGTAAGCGCTTGGATACTCATATCACTTTTTTAATGCAGCCAAAAAGTACCTTTTAGGATATTAAGCGTTAACCTTGTTAAAAGAGTATTTCCATATAGTATGTAGAGCATTTGAGCAGTTTTATTCATGCGTTAGTACATCATAACAAAAATAAACTAACAAATCCTGCAAATAAGATTAATAATATTTTTAATATAGGTCATTATTAAAAAACACACGCTGTTGGGCACACAAAAATATGTTTAATGAGCAGAAGTGTGCTCGCAATGGCCTGGTTGGCAATTACTTGAAATAGATAAAATAATATAAAAACAAGTTGTAAAGTTTAAAACTAAATAAAGAAAACAAAAATTGGTATTATTTATCGGAGGCGTACCCATTAAATTTTTTTGACCGGGGCTGTCGTTTTTTTATAAAAAACAAGGGGTTAAACACGATTTATGAAGATCAAACATTAAATAATTTTTTACCTATTTTCATTTTTAAATTTTTTACTTTTAGATTTTTTTTCAAAAAAAATTGCAAAAAAAACCGTTCACCTAGGTTACAGCAAAACTTTTTTTTTCGAGGGGGGCTTGCCCCTTCGCCTCTTTCATTGTACAAACTTTTTTGGCTACGCCACTGGCGTATACACATCAAGATTTTTTATAAAACGCATAGAAAGGGTCATACCCTTGACAAGTTTTTTTTATTATTGCTTGCACTTTATAATCCTAATTATGGGTTTATAATATAGATAATATACGTTCTGGCATCCATTCTCAAAAAATGTGAACAAAAACATTATCCATATAATTTTTTTTAATTGCTGTATATGAAAAACCTTGGCTTTAAAAATTCTTAGCAATTAAGAAATTGGACTGCAAATTATATTAAAAAAAACAATTATTTTATGATGGAAAGATATACTCCCTATCTCCAAAAAAAAGTGTCCGATTTGGAATAACTTGCATTGGTTAAGTGCTTATAATTAATTTTACAGATTAAAAAGGTACGTTTTTATGTCCGAAGTATTAATCCTGTGCTTTTATTTGTTTTAATTACATCATCATTTATTTTGCTCCTCGAATCTGATAAATGTGAGTGATAGAAATTCTTAAATACCCGAACATCTTTTATTTAACCAGTAAATATCGAATTAGATGATGTGACAGCTTTTTTTTTCTCTATCTCCTTATATGTCATTGGCATGCCATTCTCTACTTCGATTGTCACGATAATTTAAAATGAAATTTGAACAAAAGGACAAACAAAAAATGAGAATATAAAGTCTTATCTTCTTATTTATTACGGTAGTATGATTTTTTTTCCTCTGCATGGCGAATTTATTAAATCTGACACTTTTTCTTGGACAAAGAAGGGTTGGAAATCGGACACTTTTTCTTGGACAGAGGTAGTATGTTTTTTATTACTCTGTTCATATCTTTAATTGGTTTTTTTTTTGTAAATAAGCACTATTTTACAGCCTTCGGGTTGCTTATAAAAAATATTTTTAACACATTTACAAAACTGAAATGACAGAACACAATTTTATTACTTAAGTCACATTTAAGATCTACAATAAAAGTTTTTAAAGTTTTTGTTCAAAATGTAAAGGTTAAATTTTTTTTGGAATAGTTTTTTGTTTTTTTAAATGTCTATGACTATATTTACCACTTCAAAATATACTTAAAGTAAATACTTTTGGAAAATTGCTATTTTAAAAGGAATACCTTGTGAAAAACATTTCAAAGTACTTTTTGATTAAAATACTTGTATTTTAAGTTCGCAGTATAAAATTACACACTAAACATGGCGTAATCACAATTTTATCCGTAAGACCTTTTCTTCAGAAATTGAAGGTTGTGTAACTGTTCATGTTGGACATGGATTATATAGTAGAAGTAATTATTTTAATATTTTTTAGTTTTTCAGCTTTACCAAATTTTCGTAAATTATAGATGTATAATGTTAGTGCCCAATATCTTAAGCTTTTAAAACCCTTTTTTTTCAAATGTAAAATGTAAAGTTTGAAATTCTTGCATAGCATTCTTCTATAAACATGTTCTTAGCAATTTTTTATCTTATTATCATTCATCATGAAAAAAACCGACACAAAAAGTGCTATGTAATTTACATTTTGTAATAAAAATTCGAATAATATACATTTTTTTTCAAAGAAGTATAAAAAAGTTCAATTGGATTTGTGATGTACTTTTTTTATTAAAATTTGGGTGCGAAAACTTTTTGCTACTACATTTACGCTTTTTACAACATTTTTGTTAAGAAGCCAAGCTTAAAATATTTGTAACATAGAATCTATTCAAAATTATTTTTGCGTTTACAATACGTATAAAAAGCTTTTTTTGGTAATTTGTCTATCAATAGATAATAAAAAGAAAAAAAAAAACATAACAAAAAATTAATTCTTAGACAATTCAAATATGTGTTTTTTGTGATTATTTTAGAAAAAGAATATTTTGATTATATTATTATTAGCAAGGAAGGCTGTAATCGTTTTATTTTTGGACGATGTACCTATATTCATTATTTTTGGGAAAAAGTTTTTAATTGGATTTTTCACTGGCAATTTTTTTACGGATGTGTTTTATATTTTGAAAAATATATTTCTTTTTTAAAAAATACGAAAGAGTCATTTTACCTGGGATGTTTTTAATGAAAATTATAAAGATTAGTTATTTTTGCATTCAAAATACAAATGCTGTCGATTTCTAAATCGTTTGTATTTATTCACGGAAGGGATTATACATAACCAAAGTAAAGTTTTCTATTATAATATATTTGGTGTAAAATCATGATTCAAAATATTAAAAGTTTTTTTACAAGTTATTTGCACTTATTTGTGTTTTAAGTCCACTTTTAATATACTTCAACCTCACAGTTAAAAATTAAACCATTTTTTCTTTATTATTCATTTTTATTTTTATTTTTATTTTTATTTTTATTTTTATTTTGTTTTTTTCTTTATTTAAAAAAAAACTCAAAAAATAATTATGAACAAGTCCAGATATGAATAAGAAAAGAATGCTATATGTCAGTATGGTAGTATTTAATAGTGCCGAACCATGTTTTTTTTTATAAAAGCTAGTCATTGTTTTTAGCATAAGACGGGGTAAAACATAATTTTTGCTATATACTTTAATTATTATTTTGTTTGAAAAAATGTAATTTTAAAAATTTTGTACATCAACATTTTATTGTAAAAAAATCTCGTTACAAAAGCCACTCCCGCAAATTACAGCGCAACTTTTTTTAGATGAAAAACCGGCCTTTAATTGCCCACGGATACGCCACTGGTCTGTACCGCCCTTTTTTTTAAAAAAATTAACGTGGTGGTGTTTAAAAAGAAAAAACGAGAAACGTGTATTTTTTTATGCGCTGAATATCACACTACATATACAATCAGAACTTACAGCTTTGTTTGCCTTTATATAAGAAAACCACGTATTTCTTTATAAATGTAAGGCTAAAATAGGAAAATTGTTTATTAGGTGTTTACAAATTTATATTCGCATAGTTATCACTTAAAAATAGGCAGCTTTATATCGCACATAAGACATAGTTAACTTGATAGCAACAGAACATGTATAAATTATTAAATTACGCTAATTAGGCGTCAAAACTGTTACATAATGACTTTTTGTTGTATTATATGTAAGGAGAATAGTTTTCACAAACAAAATATTCAAGGTACGATAAATACATATTCGACAGTAGCTTTACTAGGGGCGGTATGGTATAACCAGTGCTGCTTTTCTGGCGGGTTTTGGGGTCAGGAACCCCTAGAAAATGCAATACTTGCACAAATTATGACAGTTAAGTATAATCTAGGCTTCAAAATTTTTTATGACCCAGACGGAAAAAAATTTAGACTTTCAGCCTTGGATACAACCCCTCTTTCTTGCAATTTTTTTGATGGCTGATTTTAAAGGGCTATTTTTCTGTGCAAATATTATATTAATTGTAAGAATCTAAAAAAAATTAGCATTTAATTTTTTTTCGAGAATAAAAATTAGTTTTTTGTGCCTAATTTTTTATACAACAACACTGAGTACCCCCTGTCTCATAAAATCCTGGGCATGACACTGATGTTGTATAATTACAGCCCCTTTACAAAAATAATAAAAAAAGAACATGCTTCAAAATTATGTTATTTTAAATTTTTGTCTAAAAAATTGTTTTTATTAACAAAAATGAAATTTTCTTATTATCGGAAAGGGATGATAATTAAGTAAGCAGATTTTCCATATTTTTTTTACGACATGATAAATTATCTGCATTTATTTTTCCGAATCAAATTTTAATATGAAAGGAAAATGTGTAAATTTTTTAAAAAAAAGGAATTGTAATTGTAATTATGCAAATGGCATCCGTTGAATAGATTTTTTCTATTATGTGTCAACAGGAAACGCACAGCTTAAATGCATAATACAAGCGTTTTTCATTTTAAAATACTTGCTATTTATGTTATTATTATTTAATGATTGCATAGTGATATATATATATTTTTTCTTTTAACGTATTTATCTGTAAAAGTTTACATGACATCTAGAACCCTTTTTTTGAGATGCATATACTTTTTTTTTGAGCGTTTTATTTATAATAGATAATAATAGTTCCCCAGAGGCGGATATAGGATTGTAACTTTAAGGGCGCATCTTAAAAGAGATTTAAAAATATGCTAAAACTCTATATTAGAAGATATGAGAGTAAAGTATCATATGAAATTTTAAAAATTTCACAAATGTGCAAAACATAATTTAATTTTTATTAATGTCGAAAAATAGGGTCCCCACCACTCCAGGGCATATTGACAGCGGCCCCAGTCCCCCTTTTTAGCTCCGTTCATGTTATTACCGTTTCAAAGCAAATTTTTTCGGTTTTTAAATTATATTTATGCTGCAAAATCGTCATATTCTACAAGATTTTAGGTTCTTTGTCGCGTTTTACAGTTAGCAACACGAAAACATATATATCGTCTCATAATGTTTTATTCGATTTTTTTATTTTTTTTTGGATACTGGCTCTTATGAATCGCTAAAAACCAAAAAAAATAAAGTACAGTCTTTTATATGTTATTTATTTTTATGGTTTTTTTTTTTAAAAATAAAACGTTTATTACTT